>JANHFL010001218.1:20655-65917 GCA_032468155.1 Oxyrhabdium leporinum | reverse complement strand
CCGGTAAAGAGGGGGTGGCTGCAGGCCCTTCGCTATGGCAAAAAGCGGCGCCAGAAGCCTCCAGCCGCCACCTCTTTGCCTTCTCTTTTTTTCCAACTAAACTTTTGCCTGCATTCGGCAGGCAGTCAGCATCACCATTTCTACAGCATCGGTTATGTGACTGGGTGGGCATGGTGCCACCGCCCATCTTGCTGTGAGTGATGTTGAATTAGCCACGCCCACTCAATCACATGACCCCCTCACCAAGCCACGCCCATAGAACCAGTGGTAAAAAAAAATAGATTTCACCACTGAGTACAATTATAGTTGTTCATTAATTCCTGCAACTCAACTTACTACTCAAAACCAACATTCCCATTGTTTTTAATAAAGCTAGATTTGCATTCATTTTATCTTCACTGGAAACTAAGATTTCTCCAATTTTTTGTTCCACTTAAGCAGATGTATTTGCTCCTGACATGTTTTGGCAGTGAGTTTGCCTGACCATTATGTGTGAAAAGATGAATTTCCCCACAATTACACCACTTTTTACAGTTCTGGTTCGATTCCAGAAATGAAAGGTGATCCCTTAGTTGATCTTGACTGCCAAAATTTTTCAGTACAAAAGCTAAAAGATACAAAATGTTGGAAATCCTTGTTTACCTTCATTAAGTGACCTCTTGGGAATTTACTGGCAATAAATTGAACAAATTATTTTTTTTTCCATTTCATTCTCCAAGAAATGTCGACTTTTCAAACTCAAGTCCAAAACTGTTGTTTCTGTGAAGCCTCACTGCATGGTTTTGAGTAAAATGCTTGTTTGTATACAATTTCAAATAACTGTAGAAAGTAAGACCAGATGAGCAACATAAGCACCACAATATCAATTATTATTCTGAAACAAAGTTAAATTCTAAACTTTGTTTTTTATCCATTTGTACCACTGCTATGTTGTGCAATGTCTTTGCACATACAACACATGTTCACTATATTTAGAGACAATTTTGCCAAGTCTTATCTTCAGTTTTTCTGATTTCAAAAACCGTGTTGCAACCATGAAGCCATCTATTCAGATTAAACATTAAATCAACAAAAGATCATTTTTCTTAAACCATGACTAAAAAAAATATTACTTCCAGCAGACCAAAGAAAACATGATATTTCATGGAGTATAATATAATGGCAATGATATTTGTATATTTATTAATTATTTAATTATTTATTAAAATGACAAAATAAGAAAATGTTGATGGTTCTATGTGAGCTAATATCAGTGTTGGAAGTAGTAGAAATTATGGCATAAAATTAGTTGCAATACAGAATTTTGACATAGGCTCTTCTAATTGAGTGGCCATTATTTAACTTTATTTGGAAAAATAAAATATTTCACAGACACAATGTTCTGGAGACAACAAAACTTTTACTTTGCCTTTGAGGCTGGAGTGCCTAACATTACTCAACAAGTATCGTCTTGGTCAGCCTACATGCAATTATAGACGTTTAAAGACATATTCATTAGCAAAGTTGGTGGTAATAATACTAAATCTCTTAAAGGTATTAAAGAAGTCTCCCTTGTTCATTTTGGAACAGGAAGGATATTACAGTACTTGATGAAATTTCCTTGCAAAGTTTTAATTACATCTGAAGTAGATTCCAACTTGGTTCAAAGTGAGGTTTCTATTCACCTTCATCTCTAGGTTATTTCTTCACCACAATCCCAATAATTCCTGGTAGGAAATTGTTTTCTTGAATTTTTGAAGTTTTTGAAGATAAGGAGAAGCCTTGTGCTTCCTTTCTAAATATGTACACCTTTTCTGACACGAATGCCCATTTATTGTACCAGATGAGATTTGTTTCTGTCTTTTTCTTCCTTGGGTAAAAAAAAACCCACGTGCAGTTCATCCAGCTGAGTTTCAAGCTTTTTAAAAAACATTTGGGAAAAGCAGTAAGGGAACGTAATAATTTATCAATATAATAAATAATATAATTATAATATAAATCATAATTTATCATGACTGATGGTTAAATATGTGAGGAGATGGTAAAATTCAGGAAGAATAGGAATTCTTCATTTTTTTATCCCATTCTCAGCTTCTCTTTATTACGTATTAAATTTTGTTGAACTACTTCGCAAAAGACAAAGAGGTACCTATAACAACGCTAACAAAATTAATGTAACTTCAAAAGTGATAATCATGATCATCATAGACAATGGAAATGTGCCTTGAAAATTATGTTATCAACAGGACAGGTTCAAAAAATAGAACTGTGACTATATTATTAGAAAGCCTTCCCTCCTTCCTTTCTTCCCTAATTAAATTGTTGACAAACTCATATAACATTTATTACAGAAAATCAAGTGTGGATATTTTTTTCCAATGTATGATCATGCTTTTAACTTGTGCCTGAAAAATCCAACGTTCTTTGATAGATTCTAATACTTGGTATAAGGTCTTCTCATTGATGAGTTTTTAAGTTATCTTCCTCGGAATTCTGCTTCAGAGATGAGCTGGGGACCATTCCCTAAGCTGGTTGAAAGTGAAGTGATTTGGAACATAAGGTGCAATCTCTTAAAGCAGAACTAATAATCCTAGAAGATGATGCTTCATTTTCTTTAGTATTTTTTTTTTATTTTGGCTAGTCTCTGGCTTAAGTCTTCTCAGGTTGAGTCATTTTGTTTGGAATATCGGAGGATGCTAGCAAAATATTGATGATTGGATTTAACACTTGTAATAATTTCCTACTAGTTAGGCCAAAAGATCACCTGGTATTGAAGTACAATTAAGCCTCCTGTGATCTGTAGCTCCCGGTCTCACCAAGCTTCAGTTAATGATTATCCTATGGACAACAAATTAAATTAACATAAGCAAAAAAGGGGTTTGTTGAAATGCACTATATATGCTAAAATTTTGCAAATGTCATCCTGGGCTGGTGAGTTTGAACAAGTACCAAAATAAATCAAATGATGAAGCTGCCAGCATAAAAAGCATTGCCTTTTGTGGTGGTTGTTTAAAAGCAAGCTCAGCAAACCTTGAACCAAAAAGGTCAAGGCACGCAGGGTCTATAAATTAAAAACACACACACACTGGAAGCTGAGAATGAGTGCCACTGAATAGAACAATTTGTTAATATGTGTGCTTTTGTAAACTGGATTCATTTCATCGTATTCTGGCAAGTGTCAGACTAGTAATTCTGGGTCATACTGAAGAATAGTTATTAGTTTACATCCAGCAGAAACTTTAATGAGATGTATTGCGGTCAGGCAAAAATATAGTGCCACTGTGCAGCTCCCATTTTTGGGACTTAATCCTATAATACAAATTTCTGAGTACATTTTCATTTCGTTTTGTTTTACTTCATTTAACCATACGACATAACATATATAATTTGGTTAAATAATTTATCTTCATAATGAAAAATGCTGAAAATTCTCCCAACTATTAAAGTTAAAAAAAATCCAACATTGATGCAGATTCCTAGTTTGATGAGTTGATTCAGCTGGATATTGGCCTGGATATTACTCCAGGTTTGGCATCTTAGTAACCAATTGGATCTCCTGCCTTTTCCTCTGATGCTGTCCATGTGTATCGCAACTGAATATACAATAAATATTTTAGATAAACTAGATAAAAGTACAGCTGTGAACCAATCCTTTATTTTTTTTCTCAGACTTCTTCAATAATTATTATTAAACACTGATATTTTTATTTTTATTATTCACAGGTGTACCAATTCTCTGAACCAGCAGCTTTATTTACATGTTTGCTTGGATCATTGACAGCAGTTTAAGGAGACTTAAAAATCTCTTAATGAATTCCTTCCTTCATAAATCCTAAATCAAGATCTGTACTAAAGAGTTGGCATCTCTGTAGCCAGTTCCTCATTGCCAATGCCACCGTAGGATCCAACCCTTTTCTCAAAATGCAGAAGTATTGCTGTACAGCCATGCTACAGGCTCTGTTTAATTAATATATGACAACATAATTTATGTATAAATGGAGAGAGATTGTGGCACAATGGTTTGATGATTATGCTTTCAACATATGTCACCCCTTGGCCCTCCTTCAAACTCCTTTGACCACCTAATGCTTACCTTCTTCTTCTTCCTAGTGTATTCCCGCAGGGGCAGGGTCTACTTTTTGGATCATTGAGCACCACTTTGCACAGTCAGCTGTGTCTCCAGGGTGCAGGCCCATGGCTTGCATATCTTTGTTGATGGTGTCTTGCCATCTCTGTTTTGGATGTCCGTGAGGTCGCCGACCATTGACTTCTAGCTGGTAGATAGTCTTGGTCATGGTGGAAGGTGCTGCTCTCTGGACATGTCCATACTAGCGGAGTTGGCCTTCTCTCATCTTCACTGTAATTGATGCCACACCAAAATGTTGTAGAATGGTGTAATTTTTAATGTGTTCAGGAGGGGAGATGCCCAATATCCAACAGAGCATTTGCATTTCCATGGCATGGAGATAGCTTTTGGTCCCTGTTGTTGCTGCCCAGCATTCAGTGCTATATAATGCAACAGGCAGATAGTGGTCTTGTAAATCTTACATTTAAGATTGGTTGGCATTCGTCTGTCACATAACACACCTAATGCTTAACGGAAGTCACATAATGTAGCACATGTAAAAGCTGTTTATCCCCTTTCAGTGAGTGGGAACTATATTACTAAGACAGGCTGGTAGAATCCAAAAGGGGGAAAAAACTGCTAAAATATTCATGCACCATGCTAACCTAACCATCTTTTCTCTTCTTGGCTATGCTTTGAGAGGGCTGAAGCTGATGCTGTGAACCAAAGTAGATATGTATGCTGCCATATGTAAATGTTGTGTATGTGTTTATGTGTGTCTGTATGTATACATGTGTGTGTGGTACATACTGTAAACTACCCAGATGAAGAGCCAGACCTTGGACAAAAGAGTCTGATAGTTGCTCAAAGATAGCCAAGATGCTACAAAGCATAAAAAGGGGAAATGTATATGAAGTTTCTCAATCATTCCCATCACAGCTGTCTTAAAAGTGTTGGGTTTTTGTTGTTGTTGTTGTTGCTGTTTGTTTGTTTGTTTGTTTGTTTTTTAAAGACAACTAGACTGGTTTTTTGAGGAAGAAGAAAATGTTTCGCTTCCCATCCAGGAAGCCTCATCAGTTATACTCCCGCACCATTTGAACAATGTTCATTCCAAATTGTATGGCTAAATGTCTATGAAAATTATCAGTCATCCAATCTTCATAGACATTTAGCTATACACTTTGGGGTGAACTGATAAAGCTTCCTGGATGAGAAGTGAAATGTCTTTTTCTTCATCCTCAACTCAATCCAGCTGCCTTTTCAAAAGAAAAAAGAAAAACCCACCTTTGAGACATAAAAAGGGAAGGATGGGCAGTGGGCAACCTGAACATCTCTGCTACATACCCAGGAGCAACGCTTAAGGCCATAGGACCAAAACAGATCCTGTAACAGATCCTAGATATAGTATAGCTGGTTGCATTCAGGCAGTTCTGAATTAATAGTCAGCATTAGGCTAATAGGTTTAGTAAAATCAACTACAATTTCAGATTTGTCCCCATGAGTTGGCAGGACTTTCAAAGTGGCAAAATATCAAAAACTTTGCTTCCATTGCCCTGGCTCCTGCATTGAGATAACCAGACCTTACCTCTCCTGTCTTCCCCTGTATTTTGCAAACTAATGATAAAAGAATTATAAGACAAAAATGCATTATCTAGAACAATCTACATAAGCACATATTGATTGTATAAGGAAACCAGACATAAGAGTAAGATTTTGTTTTGTGAAGAAAAGAAAACTGGCAACTTCAGTAGAAAGTGTAAAGAAAATGAATTGCCTTCAACAGTCACTCTCCAACTATTTGTTTTCATGGAAAGAAATGAATCTCCCTCCCTCCCCCATTTTTTAACAACCTTTGTTACCAGCTGAAAAAAAATCTCAGGGCCTTGTTTTTAGTGTATCCAATGTTCTATGAATTTATAAGGGTGTTCTCTAATAAATTGCTCCTTCAAGATTTAATAAATCTGATGGGGAGGTTATTTAGCTCTTCTATACAGGTTACTAAGAGTCATAAAGAGAAGGTAACCGTAATAAATAAAACTAATAAAACTATTCATTTCCTGGAATACTGGAAAAGAGTGTCTAACCTCAATGTTACAAGCAAGCAATGTTCGCTGTTGCAAAATGCATGTTCTCTCAAAGGGTACTATATCTTTTCAAAATAACACTTAGCTTAGGTGGGTTCCTGTCTGCTAAGAAGTTATCTCAGACCATAAACCCATTTCAGATAAATAACTCTTCTGCCCTATAATCAAGCATGCAGCTGAAAGACTTCACCTTCAGGAAACCATCTTGCATTCAGTACTACCATTTTCCCTTCTTTTTTTGGTGGTGTCATTAGCACTGGTTTGGTCTGGTTTGTCTGCTTCATACTCATGCCAATAGCAACATGGCAGAAAACATTCAGATTGTAAGTAGATATTTATTCATCTTTTTTATTTATAAACTACCCATCTCCCTCAAAGAGGTGCTGGGGTTGTGCACAATATAATACAAGTGATAAAGTATGTCTGTGGAGATTCTCAGTCATCCAGGTCATGGCTGCCCCAAAGGTGCTTTTTCAAAAGGCAACTAGACTTTCAAAAGACCAGTTGCCTTTTGAAAAAGCTCCTTTGGGATGACCAAGAAGTAAAACAATATAGGAAAATTAGCATTAAAATTAAAAATTAAATTTGTGTTAAATATTTTAAAATTATAGAACAATGTCAATTAAACATTAAAAGGGAAGGAATGCCATTTAACATTGGGTTATTACAGAGAGGGCTCTCAAGGGACTAGCCAGTCCCACGTAAATATAAATGTACTACACTGTACATTTTAGATTGGACAAGTGCAGATAATATCAAGGATGAATGATGGATATGTATGATGGACAGTGAGTAGCACAACATACCATCGCCATGATTAAGAGACCCTGGATACAGAAGAGAATATTTGTAGCTCAGGTTTGAAATGCGGAGCCCTTGGTGCTGTCTGAACTTGGTTGTTTTAATTCAGATCTGCATTAAATGATGTTATCTAGTTTGGTAATGGAATGTCTGCAAGAAAACAACCAAGCTTAGAGAGCATCAAGGACCCTACACAGAGAGAGACAGGAGATTAATGGCACATTCACACCATGTAAGTCACAAAGTTGATGTAACCCAGTTTTTCCAGTTTAACATCATTTACGTCTCAACTCTTCTGTGTACTTCCAGTATTGGGAGAGGGGGAGCCAGATGCACCCAGTGCTTTGTTTATGGAAAAAGGCAGAAAATTAGGGGACCAATTAAACAAGATATATGAGTAAAAGAACAACTGTATGGCATGTTTGAAGGTTGACTAGATGAAAGTTCAATTAGATTTTCCTCTCCTTAGAAACTAAAGTTCATTTGCAAGTTATTGAGTCACATGCAGAACAAGGGCCTAGTCGGTCAGTTGAGAGGCATTTCTCATTTATCAGTTTCTTGACACTGAGTAGGTGTGGCTTAACGAAAGAAAGCCAGAACAATACCAACAGCTGCATGGAATCTTTCCACAATCCAAAGGTGAATAATTAAATATAACTGAAGCCCCTTAGGAAGCTATGAGTCACCAGCCTTAGAGCAATGGTATCATGTAATGTTCAATAAGAGGGTATAATAAGCTGTAAGCATGCCCAGACACACTTGGGGGAAAGAGTGAGCTGCACCCGAAAAATATAATGCAAGGAGTCACGAGAAAGGCATTTCCATGTTTGTTGAATTAGGAGTCAGGTTGTCAAGTTACTTTACCTTACAAGTGAATCCATATTTCTTTAGAACAAACCAGGGATTTGGTGGGGAGGAGAGGTTGGGGAGGTTGAAAGTCTCTGTATAGTCTATATGTCTTCTATAAAATATATGTTTCTATGTGTGTTGTATAAAAGCAGTCTTGAAAACTGAAAAAGTTATATAAATGCCACACCTGTGAGGCAAAATCCCATAGCACCTGGGCTGAGTCAGCAGTAGAAGTAAACAAGAACCTATCACATACATTCCTCAAATCCAAGGGTTTCCTGCATATTCTTCTTATGTCAAAACCTGAGCATTATGGTTGGCACAGACTAAAAACCTAAAGCCTTGAGGGACATTTTTTTTCAACATCAATGAAACTAGGAAGACTAGAACATTCATTGAGATCAGTTTGAAAATCCCTCCAAGGTATGATGCTTATTTTAAAAGGAAACTTTTTTTTACTAGACAGACTTGTTTTCATTCCTGTAACCATTTGGTCTCACAAAACCAAAATAGGCTGAGAAACACCAAGTTCCCAAGACCACCCATAACTTCCACTGAATTTGGTATGATTACTGCAATCATGGGATATGCTTATTTTAGGAGCTTCACAATCCATGATTTGCCCTTAAAACTATATTTGAAACAACCATATTTGAAGTGGAAAATTTATCCAAATTAGGCTTATTTTTAATGCACGGAAAGTCATCTTATGTAAAAGCTACCATATTCTAAGTACCAATGTCCTGGCCAAGCTTCATGTCAGAGGAAGGAAGGAAGGGAGGGAGGGGTTACCAGTCATTATAACAGCATCTGCAGCTCACAAAATCTTATTTTTTAATAACATTTATTATTCAGAAAAGGTGCTACCAGATTCTTTCTCATTATAACAAGGATGAATAATTCTCTTTTTCTTCCCTCCTTTCTTTTTGGCCAGAGGGCTACACAATTTTAAAAACTTTTTTTGACTTTAACGGAAACAACAGGAGATAGTTTTGGGGCACACCTGGCATTTTTATAACCCAGCAATTTGCAAATTGGAAATTACACATCAAAGCAATAAGTAGCATGCTTATGTAGGCTTGAGTCTTTTCAGGTTATGATTATCTATTCCATACTCATGTTTCAAAGAACAATGAGTTTAAGCCTTCACATAGCTAAACCTAAGTTAAGGAGGATCTCTGTAACATACCACAGAAAGAGATTGTTCACAATCAGTTCAAGCTGCAGAAGTGAGAAGGACAGCCATCTACACAGGTGGCAGCACCTGCTCAAGTTCTCTGAGCTGAAAGCTAGGTGGAGTTGGACTAGTAATAGCATGGGCAGAAGGGGTCAACAAGGACATATGGAGAAAAGCAGCATCCCCTTTGAATCTGCATTGTGAAATCACCTGTCTCTACAAAAGAGACAGTTTGTTGTTCAACACTACAGTGCAGTTTTTGTCACCTGCCTGCAGATTTCCATGCTGGTTACTGCCTAAATAGAACTCTTCAAATAATAACAGGGCTATAAGCTTAGAGCCATGTTTTTCAACCTTGGCAGCTTGAAGGTGTATGGATTTGAACCCCCTGAAGGCTGCATACTGGCTGGAGAATTCTGGAAGTCCACACTTCTTATAGTTGCTAGGGTCGAGAAACATTGGGCTACACTAAAAAGTTGAAAAAACATCCTGGGAAAAGGGAATGCCAAACCATTTCCAATGTGTCCATAAGGTCATCAGAAATCAAACTCTACTTAAGGGAATGTTACATTTAGGAGGTGGTATTTCAATGATAGTAGTTTTATTTCCCATGTAACCAGATCATTAGCCATTGCTGACTATTAGTGACTGTAGCTTTGAAATCTATAGTAACACACAACAAATTTGTTCTAGCTCTAGCCAATTCACAGACAGGTCTTTAACAATTAAGAACTCTTCTCTCCCCTGCCCCGCAATATACGTATGTGCATATTGATGAATAGCTGTTTTCTTCCACCTATTCTTTGCAAAGCTCCTATAATAAATGTAGGCTCTGTTTTCTCCTTTGTAAATTTTGTGGAAAATGTGTTATTCATGCAAGTTTCTATGCCCTTACAGGATCATAGACATTACCTTTCTTCTGTGTAATAACTACTAAATGTCAGTATATATCAGTGCACACTTAAGTTTATGTTGTTATACTTAACCTAGTGAATGTCGCTTGAGGGCAACAGTGTAAGCTATGAAAATATGAGGTTTTAGAAAATAAGATACATCTATGTGTGGAGCTTAGCTAAGCCTAAACATATTCCCACTAGGATTTGTGTACAGTCTGTAATTAAATCTGCAATGCTCTAATTAGATGAATGAAAGGAAGTAGAAAAACATCAATAAAACCGAGATCAGCAAGGACAGGGCAAATTGAAGTTGCAAATCTGGTTTGATCCTAGTTACTAAGTAATCATTTGGATGATTATATAAGTGACTAATTAAAGCCAATAAAAGAAGCATCTATCCCACACAAGTATCCATCATTTGTCCTGTCACCACTTGTCTTCATATCACCGTGTTGTCATCAGATCTCCAATACTTATCCTGGATTGTGACCCAAAGTTTTGCAGCTGTAGTTCTGGCAACCTATTATTCCAGGAAAAAAGGCACTGAATACCAAAAACAAAAATCATATTCAGAATGCCATAGTACCTGTGGAGAACCATGTGCCAAAAAATAGCCTTGCAGGCATGTACTAGTTGCTTATGAAAACAACTTTCTATGTTTTTGTTGCTAGACAACATCTCATTCCGCAGCTAAACTTTTCAAAGTTAATCCTAGGAGAAGAGTGGTGAGGCTTATTTTCTGAAATAGGCAAATAATATCAGTTCTGCTCCCTCACAGATGAATCTGTTTAGTAAACTTTAATATTAAGTATTGATTGGGTCAAAATTTATCAAATTCTTGGGAACTTCATTGACTGAATCTTTCCTGGACATGGATGCCTTGACTTTGTCCATATCCAGGAAAGGTTCAGTCAATGAACATGCTGGCAATTTTATCCTTAGACTTCTGCAGGGTGATTTAAGTGGATCAAAGCTGTAGCTCAGCAGTGTCAAATTCAAGGCCCGTAGGCCAGATCTGGCCCATGTGGTGCTTAGATCAAGGGGCTACCCTGGAAACAGCGCAGGACCAACCCACAGTGCCTCTGCCAGTGAAAATGGAGCTCGGGAGGCCACCTGCGGCCCTCCCGAGCTCTGTTTTCACTGGCAGAGGGTTGCAGGAAGCCATCACAGCCAAAAACGGAGCTTGGGAGCCTGTTTTTACTGGCAAGCACTTGGGCCACCACAGGTGTCCCTGGCATGAGTGACATTGAGCTGGCCATGCCCACCCTGGGCACGCCCATCCCAGCCCCCTGAAGTCAAACACAACACTGATGCAACCCTCAATGTAATGGAGTTTAACATTCCCTGCTGTAGCTGACGCAAAATGTGCCAATGAGGCTATTGTCAAAAAAATCCTTTATGGACCAGTTTTTTAAAAGCTGCATCAGCTCTTTATAGTCTACTAGTTAGGCTTCAGTGTTTTAGTTGTAATATTTAAGCCCCTAAAGAAGGCAGGACCCCAGTACATGAGCACCTTTCCCAATGCGTAATGATATTAAATTTTGTAACAGATGGATCTCAATATCTCCAGGCTGGGAAAGGGATATAGGAAAGAGTCTTCTTGTCATGGTGTCCCAGCTTTACAATATCTTTTTTTCTGGAAGTCAGGATGATGCCAGCAGGCTTTTGGCACCAGGTGAAGATCTAGCTTTCACATTGACACAAAGGTCTTGTCACCCACACCCAGACCATGCCCTATTGCTCCCAATGAAATGTGTGCCTTTCCATTATTAATAGTATTTATTCTTGTAGCCTTTACTGTTTGATCTCATAGATTCTGGGGGTTATAACCTCCTAATAATAGGAAATGTGGCGCTGCTACTACAGAATATCCGGAAGTTTCACCTGGTGCAGAATACAGCAGTGCAGGCAGTTATGTATGTGCCTAGAAGAGCACATACCACACTTCTACTCTGCAAGTTGCATGGCTGCCGGTCTTACAACCTGTCCTCAAAGTTATGACTTCCTCCCTCGCAGTCAGATTTTGTACTTTGAGTGTCTGGTAGCCATCTTGCCTTTACAACTGGTTGCAGCATCCCATGGTCATGTGACTGCCATTTGCAATTTTTTGCCATTTTCCGGCAGAAATATTGAACTGCAAGAATAAATACTATTCATGATGGAAAGGTACTACCAAGTCCAATTTATAGTCCTGATTTTAACCTTTAAAGCCCTTCACAGTGCAGAACCAAATTATCTGAGGAACTGCCTGCCAATGGACAGTTTTTGCTATTTTCTGCCAGAAAATGGCAAAAAACTGCAAATTGCAATCGCATGACCGTGAGATGCTGCAACCAGTTGTGAATGCAACATGACTGACAGACACTCAAAATACAAAATGTGACTGTGAGGGAGGAAGTCAAAACTTTAAGGACAGATTGTAAATAGTGATTTTGAAGTCAATCACAAGTTAGAACAGTTGTTAAGATATGAGTTGTCAAATGAGGACCATTCATAAGTCTTTTAATAAATCGTTTGTGCACTGTGGATGAAATATGGCCTTAGTTCACTGACTGTACAAGTGCTAAAGCCCTTATTCTCCAATAACTGAGTAACTCATTCACAAGTGCAGTTCTCCATCTTACTGTAAATCTATTGAGGGTGTCTACTGTTCATTGTCACCTGATTTAATATTTCCTTTCTCCGCTGAATGCATGTTACTCTGTGAACCTAAATTCAGAATGTTTTCTGCAAGCATGCTCCCTAATTTGCATTCCTTTAGCCGATAACCAATTTATACAGTAAATTGATATCATAGCTAGACAGTTACTGGAATATTTGCTATAATTTCTGCACTCCCAGACAAGAGCCAAGTACCCCTGTTTCCCTGATTCAATTAAACTACTGTTCCATTAGTAGTTTTAATCATCCTCCAGAAATGCACATGATTTTCCTTTTTAAAAAAAAAATTGGGCACCTTCTTTTTATTATTTGAGTAATAAAAGGCCTTCTCGAATTGATATTCTGATTCTTTTCTTCCTGCGGCGCAGACAGTTTTTCTGCCTTTCATCCCCCTCACCCCCCTTTTTTTTTAGCTTTGACAGAAGGACTAGACTAGGTAATCCATGCAAACAGCTGCTGCCTGCAATGTGATCTCTCCCCCCCCCCCAACATTAACAAAGAGTCCTGAACCTGTTCCTTGGTTTTAGATAATGTTGGGAAACATCTCAAAGCTGAAACCTGACAAAAGATGAATGTTACTGACAGACCAGCTGTCTGATCCACAAGTTTTAGTTTTTAGAGTTGCCCCATACTAATATTAAGTCAAGCATATGCATTGATGCACCTTCCTAAAACTGGTGACTGGAAACTGTGTCTGTCACACAGGAATCTACATAGTGTAATGTATCAGTTGGATCTATTGAGCAAGATAAATAATGGAGTGGTGTTTTCTGACTACCTTCCTTCTGAAACCTGATGTCTGCATTTATAGCAGAAAAACAGAGAACCTTCTTCATCAATTTTCCAAGAGATGGTAATTCCAAAAGTACTGTTTTTTCAAGTAAAAACTAGTATTTGGGGTTTCATGAAATAGAAGGGATGAGCCTTGGTTAAATACAATTGTTAGACAATGGTGACAAATGGGAGGAGGATAAAGGAGGATATGTAACTTTAACTCAGAAGAGCAAAGGCTGAAAACAGAAATGCCTGCCACTTTGGCTTTGCCTCTGACTCTCACATGTGAGTGTCGTTGGATGCAATCTATCCTGTGGGGTGGCAGACTAAAGTCTGGATCCTCTCTGAATGCTCCCTATATTCATTCAGACAATATCAAGGCTCTGACTTAAAATGGACACAAATAACTAAGACGAAAAGGAAAATGCACAAAAGCAGCTGAATGAATGCCAAAAGGCTCTAGCCCAGCTTTGGTAAAAACTGTCAACAGCAGACATGGCATTTGAACCAAGGCATCTCCAGTACAACAGTAACAGTTCAATCATCGTACAGTTTATATCTTTTGATTCAGAAGAAAACCACAATGGTTTCAGGAGAGCTAGTGGCCCTGTCTTCCACCTGCTTTTGTAGGAAAGAGGTAGATTGGCTTTTAGAGTCCCAGGGGTGTCAAACTGGCGGCCCGCAGGACAGATGCGTCACTGGCAGGCCGCATCCACCACCGCTCTGCGAATGGGGAAAAAGTTGTGAAACATCACGTGACAGCAAGGTGACGTGGCGAGTTTGATGCCCGGGTTTTAGACCATCGTACTGGTTCAGTTGCAAGACTAGTATTTTACCTTCTCCTTCCAAGGTGTCCGTTAAGAATCAATCCTGAGTGCTTTTAGTTACTTTTCGTTCTTCTTTCTGAATCTTGTGTCTGTGTCTGTGTGTCTGTGTGTTTGTGTGTGTTACATCTTTTGGAGCTGAGAGTCTCCTATTACTGCTTACTCCTAACCACTTTGACAGCTTTATCAATTTTAAAAAATGCTCCACCTGAACTCATTAAACTGTATTTAGGAGTGCAACTTCTTTTGGTCAGCAGCAGCATGAATTTCAAAAATGAATAATACAGTTCTGCAGAAAAATGGGATGAATTCTGATAAACTGTAATATGAGATTTCTTCACTGTTAAGATGGGAAAGGCAATTCATTATTCATATCAGTTTCTTGCAAGATGGCTATGTTTTGGAAATGGGATACAAACTACAGAAAACAACAACAGAATTTATCTGACATTTTAATATGGGTGTTTTTACCATAGTCACTGCATGCCACATTATTTCCAATTTATGGCAGAGTGTTTCTCTTAATATCTTATTAAAGGACTTTCAGACAGCATGATTTTAAGTGGTTTCAGAATAAATAAAGCATTTTCTTTGGTCATCTGTAAACTCAGACTGATAATTAGACATTCACATATCTAGATATAATATATATTTTTTCTCCAAAAGAGCAACCTAAAGGTTACTTGGTGTTGATTAGGCCATCAAGATAATAGAGGGTTAAGAATAAATACGGAATTCTTTGCCACATTTTATTGAAATTGTATTTTAAGAAACTATCTTTTGGTCTCAGCCTAATTAGCCGTGCATAATGTTTTCCAGCCTTAAAAGATGATTCAGATGTGTGTAAATTGTTCATGTAAAACATCAGGTCGATGTCTCAACATTAAACAGAAATCAGTTCTCAAGCAGATCACTCTAATTTCTTGCAAAATAGGGTGATTCAGTTCTCTATACTATCCTCAGCACCCTGAACTTGTACTATACAATCTCTTACTGATTTTTCTTTCCTGATGTGAACTGAATCCCAGTTCCTTTTATGCCACTTGATGTATTTTGTCATTGTAATTTCCAGACCAGTGATAAGCATGTTTTCTCAGCCCCTGCTCACAGTTGATTTGGACTGCTCCCGCTCCTTTGCCCCATGTTCCACCAAATATTTCCTGAAACAATTTCTGCAACAGATTGATTTTATGTCATTATTACTGTCTGGCTTTCTGAGAGATTCTATCGTGAATGGGGAAAATCAGCACCTATAGAACCATCCACACCCCATTTAACTATCTTCTAGAACATTTTTTTTTCAGATTTAGAACCCAAGGCACTATTTTCTATATAAACATTAGAACCCTGTCAGTAAGTAAGTTATTACCTTGGAATAATCTGTAAGAAAATAGAAGTATTTACTATTGTTCCTTATTAGCCATCTCATATATTGATTTCACAATCAAATATTGCATTAATAGCCAAGTTATCTGTACTCAGAAAATATGTAGCAACATCTAATTTTCATTATCCCTACTTAGCTGTAGTAGATCACTATCTCCCCTCTCCCTCCCCCTTTAGAAATAACAGAAAATGGGCTGAATGTTTCTCTTGCATTCCGGGAAAACTCTTAATAATAATTCTAGCTCACAAAAATACATTTGATGAAGTTGTTTACAGCTGTGTATTGTGGAACATTCATTCCATTATTATGAAGACTCAGTTTCTATCACAACATTTAAATTATCAGTCCATCCAATTTGCAGGTCTTATGAAAACATGGATAAGGCCTAATGGCACCCTGACCAAAACAAGCCTTTCTAATGGAGCTTTCACTTAGGTACAGGCCTAGACCAGCTGGGTAAGAAGGAGGCCTCACTGTTGATCATGTTTTCATCTTTACTGCCTTCTTCTTAACCAAAACACTTGACTCTCTGGACAGAGAAATGAAATTTCCACTAACACACATTAACTGCATTATTTATTCCCTATCTGGCATTAATCAGTTTATTCAGGAACTGACTTTATGGTTCTGATTTTTTTCTTTTTGCATTACCACAACCAGTCCATGACCAAGATGGAAGAAGCCAATCCATACCCTGATTATCTCATGTTTGGATTATCATAGCAGCCCATTGCCTGGGCTACTGGAATGCTTCTGACATCGAATATAGAAAACTGAGAAAAAATTGGAACTTTGTTACTATATATGTTGAGAGCAGCAAGACTAATGTATGTACAAAAATGCACTTCGATTCCTAACATGGGCGAATGGTTGCAGAAGTTGATGGAGTTGGCTGAAATGGCAAAACTGACTACTTTGATTAAGGAAAAGAACATAAGTACTCTTGTTTCCACATGGAGACTGCTTCTGAACTTCATACTTGATGTGGAATGAAACTCTGACTTTGGGTTTTACAGCTTAGACTGATAGACCGTTATAGAAATGGCTTGTTCATTCTGTTATGGAAAAGTAAAAAGCCGTGATTTGATGTTAATGCCTTATTTTACTGTAACAGAGAGAGTCGGAAGTCAATGCTTCTTTTTCCTTTTTCCCCCTATCTTTCCTCCCTTTCTTCCTCCTTTCCCCTCCCCCCGCACTGCTCTTCTATTTACTTTTGTATTTTGTATTTTACAATACTCTATAACTAAATAAAAAATGTTTACTGATAATCTGGGTCTAGAAAAATCCATTGGGACTGTCCTAGAGCTTCCCTGAACCACCCCTTTCTTCCCCACACTGGTTGTGAAAAGTGCCAAATTAAGTTGCTAGTGCTGTTTCTCTAAGCCTTGCACAAAGGCACATCCAGTTATCCGAAACTCTATTTGCAGCTCTTTTGCCTGTGAGCCTGACCTGATCAGCTAGCCAAGCCCAACTTGCACCTCCTTGAACCATAACAATATCACAGTTGTCACACCTTTTCCATGTACCACCAGCTCTCAAAATCAATTTGCAACTGAACTATAATTGGAGACAGAGTTGTCCAAATTTTAAATAACACTAAAATAGCTTTCCTTTTATGGGTTTTTGTGAATACCAGTGCTTCATGTATAATATTATTGGCATGTAATTTTACATGCTTTGGGCCATTGTGTTGTGTATTATTCTACCGTTTAAGTTGTGCTTTTAAAGAAGAATGTAGTGTGTTATTTACCAAATCGTTGATTTTGTATTTTATCATGTACAGCTATATGCATGAAAAATATTATTACTACTATTAGTATTACCTGGAGAAAAGCTGTATATGTTACTGAAGGATCTAAAAAAGGTTTTGAAGCAGAAGAGAGTCTGTATCAGAATCCTAATTTAAATTTTCCAGCAAGCTGTAACGGTTTAAGTGTTGGATAGGCTATCCACAAGATCTGATGTTTGATGACAAAATAAGCATTGTACTATCACAAAGAAAACTCCACCCCTTTCATATGGATATGCATTATGATGTTGCTTCATAATTTCCTCCTCTCACACAACCTACCTCACAAAAAATAAGGAGATCCTTCCCTGGGTTCATGGAGAAAAAAATAGGATATAAATCCACAAACATGAAAAGGAAAATTAATTAAATTTCATTCAATTCTATCCCTACCTCCACTTAAAGGCATTTTAAACTATGCTTACAGCTTGATTGGAAACTTTTTGTACTTGTAAAATACTGAATCTGGGAACGATATATAGTTAGCACTGTTGCCTCACTATCTATCAAAATGATGGCAAGTTTTGAAAAGTATCCACTGAAATCATGTTTCAGCTTTTAAAAAATATTCTTTCAAAGTACAGCTTGTGCCCAAGCCAAAAAACATCCCAATCTCTCTTTTTCTCTTATAAAATACCGTAGTACAATGACTTTATCCTTGCTTTTCTTTCTTCTTCTAAAGCAAAATCCAAATAAAATTCTATCTCTATATGCTTCCAGATTTGGACTAAGCAAGTTGCCATGGTCCTTGAAGATTCAGGATACACGATGCACAAGTGATTGCTGATATCTTTTTCTTCCCTCTTTATACTGCGGTGCCTAAACTACCTTTAAGCAGCTCCCATAATTTTCAAGTACCATAATGTTTGTAAGTATTTTAAAAACAAGCAGATGTTTTGTAAAATACAAGTCTTTATTTGAACAGGATGGTTTCCAACACAATGTGCCCCCACAGCTCTAGATCTATATTATTGTGTCACTTCTTGGCAATTATGCCCTCTCCTTTTCAGTGTGTATCCCTGATATTTTCATTCTAATTTAGGACTGATTTACACTGCAAATATCTGGATGACCAGTAGATGGCAGAAAACAAATGTAGAAGACTAATATCCTGCTACCATCTAGAAGACTTTTACTTTCTGCAGCTCAGATCTATCCTATTTGTTACCTTAATCCTTCCACATGGTTTCACATATGCTATGCCTTCATACAGTAGTCATGTTCATACCTAGTTAACTGCATCTTGATTTATCTAGGCACATGAAACACAATGGGTCATAAGCTAAGCATATGCAATGCATTCATTCAACAAACCAGACTAAATAGCTCATTGGCTGATGTACATGCATCCTATGATCATACACATAGGCATAACCTTTACATAGGTTAAGTGAATGAGGAGTTGCAACATGGTGTATAAGAGACTTAGGTACATTTATTTGCAGGCTTGAATTAAAAACTAAGCTAGGATAGCATCAAAAGTTGAATTGGAGACATTACAAATATCTAAAGCTCATAACTCAACCGATTAGATTGTAACCTTCTCAACATCAGTAAATTACATTAATTCCCAATTTATACCGAAAAGTTAGTAAAACAGATATTTGTAGCACTGTCATTATCCACAGTAAAATCATCTGGAATGTTTTGCATTGAGTCCATGTCTCATTACTGTTTGGGATCACTGGAGGAGCAGTACAAACCGTGTTCTTTTCGCTTGATGTTTCATTTGGCCATAGTAGTCAGCAAAATCAAAATATTTTTTTTCAAGACATATTGTTAAAGGCACAGAGCAGATCCAAATTGTGTGTGTGACAAAATAAAGTCTGAAGGAATCCAGAATATTTACTGTAGCTAACAACATAACTTTGTTTGAATAAATAAAAAAATGAACAAATTTTACACTGCCTCCATTAGAGAACAGTTGGCTATCACTAAGATGTTCATAAGCATAGCATCATGGGGATTTCATTGCATTTCCTCCAGTTTCAAGAAACCAACAGGATAAGAGCTCTAAATAAGATTTCATTCCATTGTCTTTTACAGCCTTAGGCTCTGTTTTTCAGAGTTTATTATGATTTTATAATTTGATGATTATAAGTAATTCCTCTTGCCTTTGGCACTCTAAAACCTGGATATAGCAATTGGACTGGATATGCCATTTCAAAACATTCAAGACAATTTATAGCAGTGGTATACCAATTCCAAGACACAAGAAAGTCAATCAGTAGCTGCAATTGAATCAAATTCTACTAAGGGAGACTGTATGTGTTCTTTCAAAGAATAATAGCAAATGAAGATGACAAAAGTAACATGGATATGTGAAGATTGAAATAACACTGACAGGGAATTTCCCACTGCTCCAGGAAACAGCCAAATAAACCACCAGATCTTCTTGGCAAGAGGCTGTAGCAGACATAATATGGATTAGCAGGCAAAATTGGCATCATTTCTACCTCCTGAAGGCATGTATGACTCATCTTTTTAGTCACGTCTTCATCTTTTCATATTTCTGCTGTGAACCATTGTTAAGGACTACTGAACAACATTATTCACCAATTCAGTGGTCAACAAAATTGGGTGGAAGATTTCTTTGAACTTCTACAAGGAAATAGTTTCTGAATTCTTTCCTTGGTGGAGACTACAATATAGCACTACAACTGAAGGTCACCAAGAGGAAAATGTTCTCTCAAGTTTTAATTGAAGTGTGGCCACTTTGTGAGGAAGTGAAGTAACATCACAGTTTCTTCAAAAACTCTCTTTTCCTTGGACAGGTCTTTCAAACCAAATGCTCTTTAATCAATTTTTTTTACAGATATTGCCCTCAGATATGTTAAGAATACAGTCCCCAAAGTCTCAGCCAGCATGATTATGACACACCAGAAAATAACTGTGATGGCCAACCACAAAGATGTGGTCATGTTAGCTTGGTTTTGGCTTGATATGGTATACAGACCTATCCCAAGAAAGAAGCTGTGATTTATAAATCCCATTGGATCACATAGAAAATAAAACGAAAGAATCCAGATAACATTTCAATATTGTAATCTATTAACCTGATTAAAAGTCAAAATACCAATAGTTAATGCATCCATAGGAGATACAAGTTGCAAGGTATCAGTCTGAAATCAGGATCTTTGTACCATTGCAACACAAGTCCTGACTTTTATCTACATGCATTGAGATGCCACACACACACATGCCCCAAAGAGGTGAAGCTTGCAGCATGACAGCACAAACTGCTTTTATCAGTGCAACGATAACTGCAATGATAACTGTGGATGCGGCTACTAGAACTGTTGCAGGAGCCAAACACAATAAAAGAGATGTCAGCAGGGAGATCAAATGTTGGGATACAATTTGCTTTAGGGTATCGTCTTTAATCTGAGAAATGTTAATTAAATAAAAATGATCTGAAATGGTGCATAAAAAGTGTGGAATCGATTATCCAATGTGAAGCTAGCAAATCTGAAATCTGACTGCACTGCTCTCAATCCTACTGAATTTCACATGAACAAATGTCACCTTTTGCCTACCTATAGCAAGAAGGAGTGATCTGGGTCCCAATGGCCACATTTATTTATGTATTTTCAGGTAGTCCTCGACTTACAACCAGTTGCTTAACAACCATTTGAAGTTATTCAACCATTTGAAGACCTTCCTAGAGCTATTAATGGGCTCATTTTGAAGTTCTGATGGCTGCCTCCTCCCTGCAGTTACAGAAATGCATTTTATATGTTTGGCAACCAGCCATTTGCAGAGTCCCGTGGTCACATGACTGTGATTTCAAGCATTTTTTAATGGAATCCAGCATTTCCCGCAAAAAAACACCATTGTGTATAGCAGGTTCATTTAATGACCATCTTTTTTTTGCTTAATGACCACCACATTTCTTTAACAAGCACAGTATTCGTTTAATAACAGCCACAAAAAAAGGTTGTAAAACCTGGCATGGTCATATGATGACTGACTTAATGTCTGCCACAACTAAAAATCATAATTCCAGGGTCAATTATAGTCATAAGGATTAATTGTACTTTCTTACCGTAGTTGTCTGTGCCTGTCTGTGACATGCAGCTATTCCTATAGTAATTAAATGTTTATATAATATTTATTTAGCATATGGCATATACATAGGTCATACAACCACTGAAATATTAGGGTAAAACCATGATAAAATTGCCACCATATAGCAGTAGCACTTAGACTTATATACTGCTTCATAGTGCTTTACAGCCCTCTCTAAGCGGTTTATAGAGTCAGCATATTGCCCTCAAGAATCTGGGTCCTCCTTTTACCCACCTTGGAAGGATGGAAGGCTGAGTCAACCTTGAGCCTGGTGAGATTTGATCTGCCAAATTTCAGGCAGCTGAAAGTCAGCAGAAATAGTCTTCTAACCACTGCGCCACTGTGGTTCATTATGGTGCCATAAAGTTGCAATATCTAACAAAGCTAACCATTTAACTGCTTCTGGTGTGGCTGTGATGAGATCATGCCAGGTGCCTTGAAATCTCCTGAGGGGACATTCTTGGATTATATGTATTATTATTTGTTCTGGTACACAACAGTCACATTGTGAGCTCTCGGCCATTCCCAACTTAAAGAACTTCACCCTGGTTCTGGAGTGGCATGTCCTGATTCTCTTCAGGTGGCTCCATATGGGGTATGAAGTATACCAGTATAGATGGTATTTTCCAGGCAACATTATGTTTTAACAGAGCAGCTAAGAGTCTACACACTTGGCAACTTAACTGGATATTGTATCTCTCACAGTAAAAAATTAAAGAAGCAGCAACTAAATCACAACAGTTCTTTTAAGAACTCATTGACAAAAATATTGGACATCACATAAATAGTCTAGAAGGCTTAAATAGAAATAAATGTGAGCACCTAAGCAGTCTGGCCATAGAAAATAGATTAGATGTTATTAAGATTAAATGAAATCAAGGAACAAACATTCATGATCTCAGTACATCAAACATCTTTTTCACTTTTACTACTTGGGAGCAATAATAGTTCTTCTATTGTATCCCCCAAATGCTCCAGAAAACCAGGTTCTTTATGTTCTTCAAAACACTAATAGGGATGGACCACTTCAGGGGGGAAGATGTTCCAGATGAGGAACCATAACAAAAAAAGATTCATTTCTTGGACCTTCTAGTGACAATATTCCCTCTGACATGGGATCTGTAGTATGAAATCCCCATAGATCTCATTGGACAAACAGTTTTCATGCAGATCTCAAAGTTACTCACACCCTAAATTGTAAAAGATTTTAAAGGTAATGATCAACAATGAATTGCACCTAGATGTTTGCTGGTAACCAACATAGATTGAGGTCTAACCAACAAAGAGAGAGGTGTTAGAAGAACAAGCCAGATAAAGTCCATAACTATCCATGACAGTACATTTTGAACCAAGTGTCACTTTCAAATAGTCTTCAAGGGCTGCCCTCTATAAATTTGAGTTGCAATAATCTAAACATGAGATGAAAAGGGTAGGAGTAACCATCATTAAAACCACCCATTCCAGGAAAAGTCATAACTGATAAATAATATGAAGTCATGCAAAGGCCCTCTTTGACCAATCGTTTAAAATCTCCTCCACCAATTCCAAGCCATCTTCCATCCACACGTTCAGTTACTCGATCCTTCAATTTGCTGTTCCATAGTCCAGTTGCAATCTGTCCCATTTTCCTCCTTCAGTCCAGTTGCCCTCTGAAGTAATGCACAAAAAATTGTAATGTAAACATCTTTCTGCCATTGCTCTCTCACTGATTGGCAATGGAACCCCAGTGGTGGCCATGTAGATACAGGCAGTTCCACCTCTAGGTTCTCAGTCTTGCATATGTTTCCGATGCTGATCTTATGCAAGAAAAAACAAATGCATAGGTATAGTATAGGTGGTACCTGGCTCAATAGTAATAACTGTGAGAGGGATATTGGAGTCCTAATGGACAATCACTTAAATATGAGCCAGCAGTGTGCTGCAGCTGCTAAAAAAGCCAACACTGTTCTAGGCTGCATTAACAGAGGGATAGAATCAAGATCACGTGAAGTGTTAATGCCACTCTATAATGCCTTGGTAAGGCCACACTTGGAATACTCCATCCAGTTTTGGTCGCCATGAGATAAAAAAGATGTTGAGACTCTAGAAAGAGTGCAGAGAAGAGCAACAAATATGATTAGGGGACTGGAGGCTAAAACACATAAAGAACGGTTGGAGAAATTGGGTATGCCTAGTTTAAAGAAAAGAAGGACATGATAGTAGTGTTCCAATATCTCAGGGATTGCCGTAAAGAAGAGGGAGTCAAGCTATTCTCCAAAGCATCTGAGGGCAGGACAAGAAGCAATGAGTTGAAACTAATTGAGGAGAGAAGCAACCTAGAACTAAGGAGA
Organism: Oxyrhabdium leporinum; assembly: GCA_032468155.1. NCBI lineage: Eukaryota > Metazoa > Chordata > Lepidosauria > Squamata > Cyclocoridae > Oxyrhabdium > Oxyrhabdium leporinum. The sequence goes on along the minus strand of JANHFL010001218.1, from coordinate 42,232 downwards.
AATTTCCTAGCAGTTAGAATAATTAATCAGTGGTACAATTTGCCTCCAGACATTGTGGGTGCTCCAACAATGGAAGTTTTTAAGAAGAGATTGAATAACCATTTGTCTGAAATAATATAGATTTTCCTGCCTGAGCAGGGGGTTGGACTAGAAGACCTCCAAGGTCTCTTCCAACTCTGTTATTCTATTGTTTGGTTAACTCTGCAGGTCTCACTTATTTCTCTTTTCACTACTTCAATTTTCTTTTCCATCACTCCAGTCTCTGGCAGACACAACAACATCCCAGAACTTGCCCACAGCCTCTGGCTCACTTGGCCAATCTCCAACATGTTCCACTTCTCCAGCATTCCTTCCTCCTCCTCCCACATTCTATTTAAAATCCCTTTCCCTTCTGACTTTATCATCCCTCATTCACTCACTTGGAGTCTCTATAGAGCACAAGCCCAAACCTCTGTTCTTTTTTCCTCTCAGCCCCCTCCACATATTTGTAACCCTAGACTACTTGTTATCTACTTCCTGTTTGTAGTTAATAAAAATCCACAGCATGTTTTTTTTCTTATTTTGAACAGGAAATGCATAAAGGCTGTAGAATAGTGTGAGTTTGAAAATAAGCTTAAGATTGTTGTCAAACAGAAAGAAAAATCTCCAGATTTCCCCCCTTCAAACAAAAATAGACAGCTCTGCCACTGTCCCTGTCTACATGCATAGAATAGAATAGAATGAGCTGGAAGGGACCTTGGAGGTCTTCTAGTCCAGGCTCCTGCTCAAGCAGAAGAACCTATACCATTTTAGATAAGTGTTTATCTAGACCAGGGGTGTCAAACTCAATTTCATTGAGGGCTGCATCAGGGTTGTGTTTGATCTGGAGAGGCTGGGGTGGGCATGGCCAGCTCAACGTCACTCATGTCGAGGGCGCCTCTGATGGCCCAAGTGCTATACCAGAGAAAACAGACTCCCAAGCTCTGTTTTTGGCTGCGACGGCCTCCTGCAACCCTCTGCCAGCAAAAACAGAGCTCAGGGCCAGCTGCACGTGGCCCTCCTGAGCTCCATTTTCACTGGCAGAGACATGACAGGCCTGTCCTTTGCTGTTTCTAGGGAGGTCCTGCAGCCAAATCTACGCACCCTGCGGGCCAGATGAGGCCCACGGGCCTTGAGTTTGACAGTCCTGGTCTAGACTCTTCTTAAAAATATCTTGTGATCGAGTGCCCACAATTTCTGAAGGCAAGCTGTTCCATTGGTTAATTGTCCTCACTGTTAGGAAGTTTCTCCTTAATTCCAGGTTGCTTCCCTCTTTGATTAGTTTCCAACCATTGTTTTTTGTCTTGCCTTCTGGTGCTCTGGAAAATAAGTTGACCTCCTCTTCTTTGTGGCAGTACCTCAAGTCATAGTTTGTCTATTTTATATACGTAGTTCTCAACATATAACTATTTGACCATTGAAAATTACTGCAGCACTGAAAAAAAGTGACTTATGACCATTTTTCACACTTATGACCATTACAGCATCGCCATGGTTATGTAATCAAAATTCAGATGCTTGGCAACTGGTATGTATTTATGACAATTACAGTGTCCCGGGGCCATGTTTTTACCTTTTGCAACCTTCTGACAAGCAAAGTCAATGGGGAAGCCAGATTCATGTAACAACTTTGTTACTAATTTAATAACTGGAGTGATTCACTTAACAACTGTGACAAGAAAGGTCGCAAAATGGGGGGGAAATCACTTAACAACTGTCTTGCTTAGCAATGGAAATTTTGGGATTCATACTTCGACTACCTGTATCATTTCTCTACTTACTATTCATGTTGAGGGTACCATAGTGGGTTTTAAGCATATAGAAAAATAGGTTTGGTAGGGGAAGATTTGTGTCATATTTCATCTTATTGAATATATGTTCCTAAGGCATCTAGGACTATTTCTTCTGTGCCAGAGCGAATAAACCTCCCTGGGTTGATTCTGTATCCATGTGTATGCTTGTGTGTGTCCGTGTGTATATGTTCAAAAGACATCTTTCTATCAAGGAAGGAAAGTCTGAGTATTACGATTCTGAACATCCACAGGGAGATAAAATCTGAACGCTGTCCTTAAGTAGTCTTTGTTATTTTGCACTATATACTGTGGAACATTCAGAATATTTGTTAGAGTAAATACTGGAATTTCCTTCTTACAATAGTCCTAATGTGTAGAATTATTCTGAATAAATCAGTTGTTTTAGAAGTTATGAGGTAAAGATTCCTCCAAGAAGTATAAGGTAAAATATCACTTCCTGGGAACTTAGTGAAAACAGCCATAATTTTGGCAGCAGCAAAAGTGGTTTGCGATCATCATTCTCCAGGATGTTTTTAGTCCCTATTTACTAGTCTAATCTATAGTCCACAGAATTTTCTGGTGGTATCTTATCCGAGTACTAAGACTGGTCCTACTTAGCTTTTAAAAATTAGCCAAGGTCAATTAGGTGCTGCCACCTAGCTAGGCATAAGAAAAACAAAGTAGTTTGTACTGAAATTTAAAATGTGAATTGTTATTTGATTTGATTTATAGAATTATACCAATCTATATTTCAGACTATCTACATCAGAGACATGCAATCCCTATCAACTCAAAAGACACACCAACATGTCAAAGGCTGCATTCAAAATATGGATTCATATTTGATTTGGGGGAGGGGATATTTTGAGGGATGAAATGGGAGTCTTAAATCTCCCCACCCACGTTGCTTTGCCATCTACCCAAACCACCCCAAATAAAAAAAGAGAACCAAATGTTTGGCTTAAAGATACTGGGGGAGGAGCTCATGTGTATAAAAGGGATAAAAGGAAGCTGCCCTGATTTACAATTTTTTTGAAAAAATAGAATTCAAATGCAGAAAACAAAATTCATATTCAGCTACTATATAATAAAGACTCAGACTTGGACATGTATTTTTTCAAATATTTTTACAGTTTAGTTTCAAAAAATATGCCTAATTGATAAATTAGTTCTATGCAACAGCAGTTGGCAAGATCCAAATTTTGTGCTTCCGCTTCACTAAACCATCAAATTCTGTGTGTGTGTAATTTTACTCAGTACAATTTGCATTAGAATTGTTATTCAAATTAATTTCAGCTATGAAGTTTAAGTCATGATAATATTCCAACTCTTGGTCAGAGAAACAATAGTGATGGCTGTATTACATGAGGGGAAAAAACAGTATTGCCGTCAGGAGTCTATAATAAACTTACTAGCTTGCAGATGTTTGGAACTCATTGAGTTGGACGTTTGGCAACAGATCCTTAGTTAATGTTTATAAGCATCCTGGTCTTGGTAGTTTCAGTGGAAAACTGCCAGATTACACAAATAGAGTACTTATACATGTGTGGTTTACACATTCTTAATCTTACGCAAGGGAAACATTTATGTGACTTCATCATGTAGTTGGGATTCATTTTAATTGTGGCTTATTCAACATTGTTTTACAGCAAAACTGAAATCCTAAACATAATTTGGAATATAGAGCATCTGGATAATCAACTCCATTCCTGCAAAACCTGTGGATATTCATCAATGTGATGCCCTCTAAATTAGTTGCATCTCAAAGGCCCATGATTCCCAGCTAGCCTTAGCATGCAAGCTAGAGAGCTATGGGAATTGCTGTTCAACACATCTAGAGGGCACCAGGCTGAAAAGGACTGTTTCATATTATACAACTCTCCTAGTAAGCATGCATCTCTATTCATGTAGAAGGATTTTTTTTCTCAGCCTCCATTTACTTCTAGGTGCTCTTCTCTACTGCACCTCCTCTTAGAGAACTTTCACGAGGACTCATTTGTGTGACAATCTCACAATTTCACAATGAGACAAAGAATTCCATTTCTTGATTGACATATATTGAGGAATGCCATGTGATAGCTTTTTTATAATCCTCTCTATAGCAGTATAGCAATAGCACTAAGACTTATATACCGTCCCATTGTGGTCTCAGTGTACTCTTTACAATGTTGTTGCCCCCAACAATCTGGGTCGTCTTTTTACCAACCTCAGAAGAATGGAAGGCTGACTGAAACTGGAGCCCATCAGGATCAAACTCCAGGCTGCGGGCAGAGTTTGTCTGCAATGCTGTACTCTATCTACTGTGCCACTGGGGCTCATCTATATGCTAATGTATTATCCTTGAGGTCTTGGTTTCAAATGTTAGGTCCAAGTTACCTTCAAAGAAAGCAGTTGTCTGTGTGATCTTAACTAGCTTACCCAAAATTCATGATAGTTGTCCTTGGTAGATAACAATGCTGGGCACCAGATTGGGATATGCTTACTTAAGATGAGTGACAAAAATTTTTTAGGAAACCTTTCCAGCCTTATCTAGAGACTCTCCTAATTACATCAAAAACATATATTTCTATCACTGAATTATTACCTTCACTTCCCAGTTCTCTTTCCTTCTTTGTTTCTCTGTTGCTTTTGGAAAGTTACCCCTGTGAGTGTAACCATTACAACAGCCAATTAGCCATATCAGTAGCATTTGAAAGAGTAGAGGGGTAGTTGAAGACTCGATGACTGGGAGAGAAAGGGTGGAACTGTAGACTTAATTATGAATAGAATACTTGAATGAATGTCAGAAAATATGAACTTGGCTCATGTTGGTTATTGTGAGTACATTGCAATGTAGGAAACCATAACTTGTTGCAAGTTGCATGTAATGTTCCAGTAAATTATGATAACCGAATAAATCTGGGGAAGTATTAATTGAAAAGGAGAAGGAATATTCTAGTAAGTGACATGAATGAGTGGATGGAAACATGTTTTTGAGACAAAATGTTTGAATTATTTGGCAAGAGACCCAAAAATGTATGGCTATTGATTATCTGCTTAGAAAAAGTGAAAAAAAGTTGTACATGACAAAAATGTCTGAAAGGGATTGATTGTTGCAAAAAGGAAGATTGAGAGAAAATATTGCATAATTTATATAAAAAGGGAAAAGAAAACTGCAAAGAAAGTTTCCAAAGAAAACAACATTAAAAACGGCAGTGTGATTTTGATGGAAATGAAACCTTGTTTGGATGGTAGTTGCAGACAAGCAGCTTCCAAAAGAAGGAATAGAATTAAAACAAAGGGATGAAAGAGTTTGGAATGAAATGAAGTGAGGTGGTTCTGGAAAGAGAATTTCAGACATTTATATGGGAATGATAAGAATATATCAAATCATAATTGAAACAGATTATATAAGTGTTGGTGTCCACCAACAAAATGAATAGAAAGTCATAAATGCTTTTAAGAAAGTGAAAACATGGTAAGGCTGATGATGTACCTGGGAAAAAGTTAAAATATGGATGTGGATTGATAATGGAATGCTGCTTATGCAACTTCTTTAACGTGTGAGTGAATGTTGCATCTATGCCTTTTAATTCAAATACTGCAGTTATTGCTTATATATGAATGACAGCAATATTGCTTACATAAAAGAAAGGTGACAAGGATACATGCAAAATTTATTTTATTAAAGTTGTTCATTATACACACACACACACACACACACACACACACATCGATTAAAAAGGAGAGGTGGGAACATGATCCACAGGCTGGGGAGATGAGATCTACTATTATTCCATCAACAACCTCCAATGTGAAACTTCCCCATTGGGTCCCAGGCCAACCGGAAGAGCCAGGTCTTCAGGCACTGCTGGACAATTAGGAGGGTGGGGACAGATCTCACCTCAGGAGGCAAGATGTTTCAAAGGCCTGGTGCCATGGCAGACAAGGCTATTCTCCTGGACCCCACCAGCCAAAATTCCTTGACCAATGGGATCCTCAGCATGCCTTCTCTGCTGGCACAGGTGGGGCAGGCCTGTCCCACAGGGTGAGATGGTTCCTCAAGTAACCAAGACACATGCCATGCAAGGCTTTAAAGGTAATAACCAACCAACTGCTTGAATTGCACCTGGAAGCAAACCAACAGCCGGTGCAGCTTGTGGAACAGAGGTATAACATGGGCCACTCTGGGACCCCACAGACTGCCTATGCTGCTACTCTGCACCAGTTGAATGCTCTTCAAGGGTAGAGTGCCTAGCAGTAGTCAAGGCATGAGATGCCCAGGGCTTGAATGACTGATGGAGGGAAATCTATTAGAGATTAGCTTTTGCTGTATGCCTGGGAAGGTATTAGACAGAATCCTATTTGACAGATCACAAGAAGTAGTGATGTGCAAAACTCTGGAAATATAGGATATGCAGATTTTTATTTTTCAGAAAATTATTGAGAAATATATATGTTGTTGTAAAAAAGGCTACCATGTATTTATTGACGTAGAGAAACTCACCTACTATTAAGTGAGTATTTATGAAATGTTTTGACTAAATATGAAGCAGAAAGTTGGAAAATGGCTATCCTAATCACCTTGCTTCACTTGGATAAAGATCTGATTAGAAGAGGGATATAGATTTTACGTTAGAAATTATATGTCAGTCAAGAAATTTCTCCTAATCCTTCCTTCCTGTCTGCATCCAACCTGTGCTGGCTTGCATCACAAGTTAATACTGCACTGAATCTATGAGAGGTTCAGCACAACTGGTGTAGAGACAGCCAAATTTCTTAACATTTATGTTTGGATATGGAAATCATGGTATTACCAGATATACTAAAAAAACTAACACAATGGTTTTGCCTCCAGCATTGGAAGAACCTGACACTAGTTCTATTTCAACTCCATCTGATTTAATGTAGGAATCAGGAATATATTTCCCATGTGTTCACTTTGACAGTGTTTTTGAACTACTTCCCAATTTGCATGAAAAATTTTAAGATGAGCTTTGTTTAATCATGTTCCGAGAATCTTGGGAAACAGCCTGGATTAGTTCCAATGTTGATTTTTTTTTTAAAGTAGTGTTTATGCTCTAGACTGTAGCATCTTTCATATTACAAAATATACCAGTGATTTCATTATTAAAGACAAATAGGCGGAAGAGAGCAAAAAGAGCAAGAATATAAAGATTAGAGTTTCCAAATTTTCTAAAGAAGAAAAAGAAAAAGAAAAAAAATATTTGGAGTCAATTATCAGATTATGGAATCATATTGGAAAAGATGGGAGTTGTAAGAATGACACAATCGTTTGATTGTATAATGTTCGCATGGTGATGTAACAGTACACAACACCTGGAGAATGAATGGCGGGGGCAAGATGATAATCTAAACCAGAAGCACAACTGGAATTCAATACTAAAGGCAAAGAACAAGCAAACAAATTACAGCTGAATTTGTATAACTTTCAAAATATTGACTTTAAAGAAAAAGATCTGCTGAGCAGAAATCATGCAAATTTCAAGGTATTTCCGGTCACAAGTTCTTTATCAGTAATGAAGCAAAAGACATCCACTATTGGGGGGAGTCTGGATCTTGTACCAGAACACAGGACAGAGAAGGGTTTTTTGAAAAAAAAAAAATTCAATGGCCTCATTTTACCTCTAAGTTGTATACAGGAGTCATTCTCCAAAACAGGGACAGAGACAGGACAAGAACTCTATTCAGTTTAGATTCAGTTACATTTAATTTCAAACCCTAAAATTTTTATTAAGCTAATTAACCAGCATAACATAAAACTGTAGGACTGTCAACCATTTCCATAAAACTTACGGAATTACTAGTATTGTACAAAACTGTGAATTCATTGTAACAGTAAATCTGGTACGTTCTGCTTGTCCTGTATGATCCAGCAGAAATGGCCCCACCTCCTAAACAAAATCTGTTTCTCTGTACAACACCCTGCATATGCTTCTATCCTGCTCTTATCCAGAAATTCATTAAAAGAGTTTTCTCAAAACATAGATTATAATTGGTATTAATATTAAGACTATGTTCAACATAACAATTTAATATTGTTATATTAATCTAATTAATCTAATATTAAAATCAGTGGATTAAAAACTGAGCCATAGTGGTGCAGTGGTTAGAATGCAGTACCACAGGCAAACTCTGCCCACAGGCAGGAGTTTGATCCTGACCAGTTCAAGGTTGACTCAGCCTTCCATCCTTCAGTAAAATGAGGATCCAGATTGCTGGGGACAATATGCTGACATTTGTAAACTACTCAGAGAGTGCTATAAAGCACTATGGATTGGTATATAAGTCTTAGTGCTATTGCTATTGCTATAGAGAAGATTATAAAAATGTTTCTGCTATTAATAAAATCATAAAGCAATTTTAGAGTAATAAAATATAGTACAATTTTATCCTACTGTGTTTCCCCGAAAATAAGACCTGGTCTTATATTTAGGGGGGGCTCCAAAATAACCACTAGGGCTTATTTTCAGAGAAATGATTTCACAACGATCAGCCAAGCTGGGCGCCCCACCTTCCAGCACACACACAAGAGGCGGCAAGCACGCGGGGACCTATGGTATCTGGCAGCAGCTGCAGCCCTCTGGTCCCTTGGTCGGTGCACTCTAGGCTGCGCAGCCTGTGCAGCTCATGTGAGTTGATTCCCTGTCCAAGCAGCATACAGAGGTAGTGGTGCAGGGGAGAGGCAGGTGATCTGGATGGGCCATGGGAAAGCTGAGGGTCGGAGGGCCGGATTGGGCAGGTGGCCATGGGAGGCTGATCTTCACGTGGCAGCACCAGCAGCAGATGGAGGCAGAGGCATGGGGTGGAAGGCATCCAGCCATGCCATGCAGGCCTCAGGCAAGCCAAGAGATGTGAAGATGAGCCTCCCATGGCTGCATACCTGCTTCCAGCTGATCCTCAGCTTTCCTGCAGCACATCCGCATCACCTGCCTTCCCCCTATGCCTCTGCCTCCATCTGCTGCCAGTGCTGCCACACAAAGATGAGCCTCCTGCAGCTGGCCACCATTTCGGCCCAACAACTCTTGGCTTTCCCACAGCCCACATAGCGCATCCAGATCACATGCCTTTCCCTTACCTCTGCCTCCACCTGCTGCTTTGACAGGGAATCAACTCACCTGCACTGCATGGCCTACAGCTGCTGCTGGACACCGTCAGCCCGTATGCACTCGCTGCCTCCTGTGCTGGCCATGCCCACCCTCCTTCACTGGGGCTTATTTTTTGGGTAGGGCTTATATTAGGCACACACTTAAAAATCAGGCTAGGGCTTATTTTCTGGAAAACACGATATATTACACTGTGATAACCTATAATACAAAATAAATCTCAGAGGGTAATAATATAAATATATAGCATGATCTTTCTGTGACTCATTACTTTGTTTAGCAGTCAGTCCCCAACACTATCTTGCCCCCTGCTACACAAAACATGACAGCATTACATATTATTGAGTGATTGTGATGAGAGAAAGAGAAACATATACTGGCTGCACAGCTTTATAGGAAATGGGAGATAAAAGTCCTTCAACTCTAGAACTGAGCCACAAATGACATATTCAATTTGCCTGCAATTGCATGTTCAACCAAATAAGAGGTCTTGCTATATCATTCTATATCAGGAGCAGCCAAAACCCCTTCTATACTTAAATTAATTGCACTTAAATAGTGTTTAGTCATTTTATTATTCTGATGTATTCAAAATTGCAATGCTGTTGGATCAGCTTTGGATGGGATCAAAGCCATGCTTTAACAAGATTCAAAATCTTTAATTCCAGCCTTTTTCAAACTAGTGTCCTTGAGATATGGACTTTAATTCTTAGATTTCTCTGCCTTCCCCATGACATTTTAGGAAGGAATTAGATAGCACTAACCTGCATTCGAAACCTTGTCTTCCCAGCAGCTCTTGATTTTCTTCAGAGAAAATTGGTTAAAACAAAAAAGATGGAGCTACAAGACTTGGCTTTTTGTTCTAATTAAGGTGGAAGCCACCTTATTTTAGCCAACATGGCCAATTAAGATTTTGTATTCTACAGAGACAAAAATTCTTAAGGCTAAGTATTCCATAGCTACAGTCTTGCTGTTTAGTGTTGGAAAGGAGTCAGAGAGCTCGGAAAGACAACAGAGGTTGGCGAAAAAGGCACTATTATTCCTGGCACTTACCTAATATTGCAGCAAGACAAGGAAAATAGCATAATATGCCACCATGAGTTCATCATTCATTGGTAAGAATTTTTATGGCAATGTGTTACCTATTATACTCTCCATAATTGCATCTGGCTAGAGTGCCAAGTACTTCAACTGATGTTTGAGCTCCCATACTGGCTATGTTAGCTCCTCTTGCCTGTTGGGTTTTCATCAAGGAAATTGGATGCAGAAGGCAACCTTAATCATACATTGTTAGAGCCCAACTTGTGCTGTCCTCATAAAATTAGATACAAAGTAGAGAATGTTGACATAAATGAATCAACTCACATAAATTATCTACAAAGGTGCATTACTTTTAGAGAGAAACATGTTCATTTGGAAGCTGAAAGTGACAAAAAAACTCATGTGAAAGTGCCCTTTGAAACTAAGTACAGATATTTTCATGTCTCCTTATTTGTAGACTACTAAGTTGTTAACTTGCAGATATGAATAACATGAAAGCATATGGAGATATGGAGCAATCCAGGAACAGGATGTAGCTTTAGTAAGGCCACCAGCTCTTCAAATATTAACCTACTCCTATGTAATCACGGAAATGATCATCAAAGTGAGCAGTAGTTTGTGTGAGTGAGAAAGGGTTATCATTCTGACCTGTTTTCCTGAACTAAAATGTCTGTGAGACAAAATAATCAGAAAGCCTTTGTACAGATACAAGCAGACTGTGAAATTGAAATTCTTTACTGAATACCAAGATTACAAAATTGCCAACGTTATGTCTGGCCCAAAATATTCCTATATAGGGTTTTGTCCCATTGTTGCCATGTACTTTAATATGTGCATCCTAATGTATCTACAATAATCTGAAACAATAGAGTCCTAAATCTAAGCAGCAGGTTTAAATCTGTTACAATTAGTTATATGACCTCTGGATTTTCACTAGACCAGGGATGTCAAACCCATGGCCCGCAGGCCAGATGCATCATGCAATTTAGCGAAGGGGGAAAAGTCACGATACGTGATGTCACGAGTTTGACACCTGTGCACTAGACTGTCCAGGGGTCATATAACTACACATAACATATAACAGAGGTTAGACTGTCATGCAGTGGTCAGGTATGCAGAGATGTGGACAATAGGCTTGCCTACATTCCCACATCATATTAGTTTTTTGTAGAGACATAAAAATTCTCCATCTAATTCGGATATCAGTACTTGAGAATATTGTGAACAGAAAAGAAGACTATTTCATTACCTCTGATTGGGACAAAGAGGGCCTTATAAACACAGTGAATAACAATTAACTTAAAAGCCTTGACTAGGACTATGCAAAACCTAAAGTTTTTGGTGGAATGAAGGGAACTAAAAGGTCTATAGGATTATTTAATAGCAATTGCAGCTCAAACATTTATGTTCCAAAATAAAAATTCAAAAGAAGCGATTTTTAACAGCTTTACAAAGTAAAATTAGAGAAGCTAAACATCTTATTGATGTCTTAGCAATGCTATGGGCATAAATTTTGTGCTATAATATGCTTTTTGCATAAACTTTCCATCAGATGCCAGTGCTTATTCTTGACCCATTTCTAAATGAAAGAAACTTTTATTTAAAAAGAAGGAGAAAGTGAAGACCTTGTGTCTGACCTCATTAAACTATAGAATATTAATGAAACTGTCAATAAAATATATTTGATTGAAGTACTGATGCAGTTGGTAAATCAATCTATGAATAGAGTTTTATTCTTATTTATTAGACTTTTGTTGCATGAAATTCTGATTTTTGTCGGGGTGTGTGTGTTGTTGTTTTATGCATGTATGTTTCTAGAGTCTGCAATCTATAGCAGAGTTCCCCAACCTTTCCAGCTTTGCAGACCGGTGAGGGGGGAATGGGGATGATTCTGCGTGAGTGGCAGGCAAAAGCACCCGCAGCTCCATTTGTATGAGCAGAGTCCATGTATGCCTGCCACTTGCACAAATGGAGTGCATGAACATGTGTTTGGCTGCTGCTCACACAAGTGGGAATGTATGTGCATGCACCCACTTGCCACTTCTGTGGCCCTGTTCCTAACAGCTCACAGCCTGGTAATGGACCATGGCCTGGAGGTTGGTGACCCCCAGTCTACAGCATCTAGCCAACCTTATCAATCTTGCAAGCTAAGCAAGTTGGGATAGGACTCCAGTAGGAAAGCTCAGATATCTAGGTTAGATTGGGAAATTACTCTCAGAATCAGGGACTACAAGAGCATTTCTGTACTGTTGCCAAGAAAATTATATGAACATACCCATAAAGTGACACAGGGTCAGATTTCCTCCTACAAGATTCCCCCCCCTTTTATTAAAGTTTAAAGTATTGTATAATATGTTTGTAAATATTGCTTGGAACCTTAGAGCTCTGATTTGCTTAGCTTCCATCCTTTATGATGGGACAAGAGTATGTAAGGCTTAAAGTATAGATGTGTTCTATATTGCAGAAGATCACTTTCTGTCTGAAAAACTGCCATTCGTATCCTCTTTACCTTTCTGATATCAAAATAAAGAGCAATAATTAATTTAAATGCCACTATTATTGTGCTGATGTAAGATTCTATACAAAATTAATCAGTTAAAACTTGGGGGAGGCTTAAGATTTTTTTAATCCCACCTTTTATTATTTTTATAAATAACTCAAAGTGGCAAACATACCTAATACCCCTTCCTTCTCCTATTTTCCCCACAACAACAACCCTGTGAGAGTTGTTGGCCTGAGAGAGTGACAAGGCTCAAGTCATCCACCTGGTTTACATGCACAAGACACGACTATAGTTCACATTCTCCTAGTTTCTAGCCTGGTGCCTTAACAACTAGCTCAAACTGGCTCTTTTGTTGCTTAACTAGTTCCTCTGTTTCCTCTAACTTGAGTATTTGAAAGTCAGTCTAAGGTTAAATGATACCTGAATCAGTCAGCTCTGGCAATTCAATAATGCATACACCTGCTAAGTTCTATAGCGAAAGGAAATATAGCAGATGGAGAAGAGAATGGGTTGATAACTGGGCATTAGCTTCATTCCTTTTAGCGTGCTACTATCAGCCATAACTGTTGAAATTATTAGACAGCTGGGTCATTAAAGTGGAGATAGAAAGTTCCCAGAAAAGATGGATTTACTCATAAAATAACATCTAGTGTCCCTTTCAAAGTTTGATGGTGACATTTTGGGGTTTGCTGCAAAGAATTTGATGTTCAAGAAGATTTGAGGAACTTACAATGTCAGCAACTGAGACTTGGATATAATCTATATAGGCATAATGAGTGTCATACACTAAAAATAGGTCAAGCTATCACCTTCCCAGACCCATCAAAGAAAAAAAAGGGTGTCCATCAGTCTGAAAGCGTCACTTTCCAGACAGAGGAGAAAGGAATCATGATATTTGAACAGTGCCATTGGTTCCTTTAATCATACCAACTCATGAAGTGACATTGCTATATACCCAAATAAGTTATTTTTCTGCCTTTAAAATGCAAAGTTCAGACAATAAACATGCAGTAAATAATGTATAATGTAATATGTTTTGAAAGATCACACTGAGTTTTTGGCACTAAGCCTCATGCTCTACAGTACCTCAGGCAAAATGAAAACAAGAGCTTTTAGAGAAGGTAGAATATCCAGCTAAAATGTTTAAGTGTCTTCAGTATGGTAAAACTTTAATTGTTAATATATTTATTACTTGTATTACAGTTGTATAATAAACTTGTAATTTGAGATCAGGCCTTGCGTCATTAAGAGCTATAAAAATAAAATATTCTTGACACCAGCATGACCCAAATATTTCCCCCTCAAGTAATCATAAAATGTCTCAATTCATTTCAAGCTTCGGTTTATTAATTTAAGATATGCATAGAAATTAATCCACTGAGTCCTGTTCCAAAACCTGATTGAAACAAACAATGGTCTACAGAAGCTTTTATTCATGAATAAGTATCTCAGAGTCAGTTCCCATAATCAATTCACTACATTAATTGTTGGCTATAATACTACTATGTTGATCGTGAGAGAAAAAAATAAATTCCATGTTCTGAATTTGCAGCCATGTAGTTAGAATCAGCTTATTTTATATAACATCCCCCAAAGTAGTTATGTGATCTCATCTAAAAAATGCAAATGTAAGAATATTGCTTGAACTGTCTTGCACAACCAAAATGTTTCCCTGTATTATTCTTGGAGTGTGTGCATTTGTTGCCACTTAAATTTAGAAATAGAAATTGTACCAAATTCTGCAGCAATCCAGGAGAGACAAGAACCTTACTGAAAGCTTTAAGGGGGAAGATGTGACATCAGCATTTATCAAAGGCCAAAAAGAATCAATTCTCATAGTTTTATCTATTTTTTACCACATGAATTAGACTGAAGTGATTTTGGTAGATTCAACTTTTTTTCAGGCATGAAGCTAAATGCATGTAGGGCTTTAATTTAGATTTTTTTTAAAACAGGACCCACCCACCCCCTTTTCTTTCTTTCAGCTGGATGTTGAAGAAAAGCTGTACTTTGTGCTGAATCAAGAGGACACATCCATGAGAAATGCCACCCTTCAGACTTCCCTATGTATAAGTGGGAGTTGGGGAAAATAGAGGAAGGAGTGTGAATGTAATCCTGCTCTCCAGCTAGTTTGCAAGCCTTCTAAATGGCCCGCTGAATGGATGAAGAAAGCTCTTATTATAATCCAAATATATGAGTCATGTGGTCGGCTAATGCTTGTGACAGTATGTTGCTATATGTCATGTCCCTAAAATTGGATGATCTATTGCAGGGCTGTCAAATTCCCAGCTCACAGGCCGGATGCATCATGTGTTGGCCATGCCCACACCCGGTTTAGTAAAGAGGGAAAAAGTCCCTATACATCACATGACACCGCCGTGATGACATGAGTTTGACACCACTGAATAAACAAGTAAAAAGGCCAGTAATGTTCTTAAACTTCTGTCTTAATGATCAGACATCAACTATAAAGTGTGTTTGTGTGTGTATTAGCTTAACATACTTAGTTTTCCTCTGGTACCTTAAGGCAGAATAGATAGGGCTACCTTCATTTAGTTACCATAACCAAAAACCATGAGGTGACTGAGCTAAATGACAAGGAGACTCCCAATGTACTGTATATTAAAATGTGGGGACTGGAATATTGATTTCCTTTATCCTGGTCCAATTTCTTAGTGGCAGAATTAGACTTGACCAAACTATATAGTCTATACTATCTAACGATTGCAAAATCTCATGTTGCATTCAGAGGGCTACCCTTACACAAGAGTTAATAGTTCTTGCTGGCCAACAAGTCTTTCTCCCAGCCCTGTTGTTTTCAGATCCAATACCAGAAAGCTGACTGTAACGATGAAAAAGCACAATCACTAAAGTCACTTGTTTGTGAGTTTAAGCTCTTTAGCTTTGTTTTCATCCTCTTCAAAGGCTATCCTTTGAGTGGTATACGGAACAGTCTTAATATACCTAAATCCTTTGGCTCTATGAATATTTTTCTATCCCTTCATAAAATTCAAGGCTGTATCATGTATGGGAGAACATAGGATAAAGTTATAACAACAAACATGTTTTTGAAAAGCTTTTCCACTTTATTGTTTAAAAACCTGAATGAAACTGAGTTGGTTTGAATGGAAAGAGAATCCTAGAATTAAAATAAACAAACCCAGCTGAAAAGCATGGTGTAGTCTGTTATCTCAGCTTAAAGGGATCAAGCCATTATCAGTCACATTCCATCAGCAGGTATAATTTGATACAGCCCTGCAAGTTTAAGATTCCAGGCAGGAATTCCCAGCAACCACCTCATGTAAACTCAAGGGAGATTTGGCAAGTGAATGTTTAAAAAAAAATATCTTTAATTTAGCAAGTCTCCTGACTGCAAATGCTTTCTCCAAGCAGTGAAAAATGGACTTTGTAGAAGAAATACTGCATTTCTTCTTTTTTTAGATGAGCAGTCCAAAAAAGAGCACCAAGCAATCTAAATCTTCCTGCTTCAGTGCTCACTTAGTTGATTATGATATAAAATTTCTATTTCAAAAGATATAAATTGCATTCATTTTCCTTCGGGCAACCTCTGTACCTGTTACGCTATGCTCAGAACACTTCCGGTACTGTAACAAGAAAGACATACTGGCATTGGGAAGATCTGGATTGTGGGTGCAACCCCACTTCCTCCTCTTTTTTACTTGAGTTTAGGATGGAAAATGTATTTGTAAGGTTTTTAATTAAATGTCTCTTTGTACTATACATTCATGCATCTTTGCAGTTGATGTGGCACGAACTTTTGTACACAGGTGTGTTTGAGGACAACACAAAAATAGGAAATCTGACCTGTAGAAAATTAAGTATTCTGCCACATTAAATTGAACGTTTTTCAAATAGAGGGATACAAAACATGCAGTTTATGGCACAGCCCTTCAAATTTCTACAGACAGAAATAGAAGGTCATCCATATAAGGAATGTTGAAAGCTGCAGTTATTTTAGTTGAGATTAAATTAAATTTTATTTTAAGTTTTGCCCCGGCTTTGCACATTTAACTAGATTAATTAAGTCAAAATGACCATCAAACAGATATAGATTGTGCACCTCTGTCTTAAAACACAGAAGAAAACATCTGATTCAAAATTATGTTGCGGTGATCAGTTGTTTAATTGCTAAAATACTAGAGACGGAAAAGAAAAATTGCTTAGGACACTAAAAACAAAACCAGAAAAGTCTTGATGCAAATATATCAGAGGAAAAATTAATTACTCATAAAACTGATTTTCAAACACACAAACATACCAGTCATGGTAGAAACAAGAGAATGGGAAAATGGCTGAAGAGAAACTGAAAGAAGTTATAGATGATCTACTACTCATGAAATTGATTTAAATCCTAAAGGAAAAAAGGAATCATGTAAATTGAAAAAAAAAGTCTATTGGAATATATATTGCTTTTCATATTTCTGTGTCTTTATTGTTGGTTTTTAGTTCATTTTTCCTATTTTATAGCTTTATCTTTTTGATCTGTTGATTTGAAGGTACATTAAACACAGTAGGCTATAAGATTTCATTTCATAAGTAAACTAAATAAAGAGAAACATTCAGAGAAAACCTAACACTTTTTAATGCAAACATTTGCTCTATCACATGCCTGTGAGTCTTCTCTCCCTTTATGTTCAATGGTGAAAAAAAAGTCAGAGGAATTGGATGACCTCATATTTTTCGCCGTCTTTAACTTCTGTATGTTCAGAGAAACAATACATTTTAGGTGATATGTTCTCTGCAAGTCTAGATGCACTACACCAGATGAAAAAAATTAAAGACATTGAGAAGCAAAATTACCTCCGTCACAAAATCAGAGACTACGTTCTCTAATTTTTTAAGAAAAAAGAAATGCTGAGCTCTTTTGGAACACAAATCCTATCCCACACACCAACTTGTCAAATAGGAGCAAGATGTTCATTAAACCAAAGTCTCTGCATTAGCAAAGGACAAGGACTCATGTATAGCATGAATCATAAGTGGTTTGGCAGATACTAAATGCTGAAGAGGCCCTGCACATGGATACCCAAATTGTTTCAAGTTGTTTTAAACTAAGACTCTGAGAATCAGTCATTGTTTACTTTAATTCCACCCTAAGCACATCTGGGCTACTATATGCACAATAGCCAAGGTCATTTGTAGTAATTAATTTATGTTATCTATATGATGAATTATAACTAGAATTTCAATAATAACCTAACCAGAAATAATAGCCACTTTGAGGGAATGGTTTAGGGATGTTTCTGGTAGAGTGAACTACTCAAAAAAGTTATCTAGTTACTTAATTTTTACAACAGTCCTAGTGAAAATGTGTCTTGTGTCTGTACATACATGCTCAGATGATACCAGAAAGATGTCAGAATGACTGAGCTAAACCTCTGTAAACCACCTCAAGGCTTTGAGCAGTAAATGTAGAGCTTATTTTATTGTTTCCTGGTGTGTCCATCTAAATAATCCAATGATTGTATGGAAATCACAAACCAATGTATGTACGTTTATATGGAAATCACAGAAATATTCTATATCAACAGACCTGTCGTCGCTTTATAAAATTCTTATTTTTCCTGCATTTTTTTTCCATCTTCAATTATCCTATCAACATAATATGTCAAAGTGGAAAGGAAAGAGATTTCTGTGAGACATCTGTTATTACTTTGTGCTGGGAAATATCCATCCACAAAATAATTTTACCTTGTTGTGTAGCAACAAGGGCCAAGCTTCCAAATCAGCTGAATTGCAGCAGTGAAGGTATTCATATTGCTTTAGTCAAGCAGAGCTTTAACATGGAAATGCCTCCATTCATAGAAGAGTCATGAAATTTCATCAATTTCCTATGAATGGAAGCATTTTCTATGTCTTTACTCAGTGCAGAAATTCAGATTATTTCTAATATGTGTCTACCCAACCTCTGCTTGAGCATATTCAGTGAAATCTGTATACAACAAGCTATGCACAGAGTGTACAGGACAGGGAATTCTGTCACTTATTTTGTGGACAAACACACAATAGAATTCTTCTTTCAAGTCATTACTTAGTAGGTATCATGAATACCTTCCCTTTTATTAGGATACATACCTATCCCTTTAAATAAAGCAAAATATGCTACCTAGTCATCTGCATTGTACAAACAGACAATAGGATCATGCCATGCAAGTACTTTATTTAATATTACTATCGAAAACCAAATCAGTCACATAGAAAAACAAAACATAGGGTATACTATCAAAATGTGTAAACAAAAAAGAAAAAGAAAAAGTTACTAAGATTTGGGCCCACTGTTCAAGCCTGTCTAGACCTTCTGGAATCTTCTCTTTTTGTTTTAAAATGTTAAGTCACTTCTGCAGATTCTGATGATCATCCCATCAAGACCTTCATCTAGGTCATTAATAAAAATGGTGAATAGCACTGGGCCCAGAACAGAGCCTTGACATTATTTTCAAGCCAATATAGAACCATCTATGAGTGTTCTATGAGTTTGATTATTTGGCCAATTATTAATCTATCTAATAATTGAGACATCTAGCTCATTCTTACCATTTTATTAATGAAGTCATAAGAGGCTTTGTCAAAAGCTTTGCTGAGGTTGAAGTAAATAATATCCACAGGATTTTTCTGATCTACTAAGAAAAGGAGATAAGATTAGTCTGACATGATTTCCTTGTGACAAATGCATACTAGCTTTTGTCCTATGCAAGTTCTCAGAAACATGGAGAAATAATAACATCTATTGGAAGATCTTGCTCAGTAGAGTTATCCAATTGATAGGTCTGTAATGTCCTGGGTCTTACTCTTGGATCATCTCTACTTTAGTCCCTTGGAAAGTAAGTTCACCTGATTGTGGAAATTTGAAATCCTTAAATTGGCTAAGTATTCCTTTACTATCTTCTAATCTATCCTGAGCTCTTTCCATTAATGATGCAGTTAGGTCCTTGTTTCCCTTCTGAGAAAAGAAAAATGTACTGAGCATTAGCTTTTCTGACATACTCACTACAGTTTCTGTTGATTGCCTATTTTATTATATGCCCCTCCTTTAATACTTACATGTGCCTGTTTTCTTTTGGAAAGCTCTATAACCTGCCTAGTCTCTTTAGAGATCTCTCACCTTTGCTGCTAGAAAAAAATAGTTTGTGATTGTGCCATCAGTATCTCGTTAACGGGATTTTGCATATTTCCTGCATTCTTTTTTTCATTTAGGATCTAACTTACTTTCCTCTAAGATCATCAAGATTCATTATTATGAAAAACCAATTTTCAACTCAAATTCTTCCTCCCCTTGATATAATAAAGAAATGATGATGTTTGTATCATGGGCCAGGTCATGAACTCAGAGACTATGATTTGCAAAACATGGTTTAACTTGATGACTGAGACTAGTCAACAAACTGTGATTGAGTTATCTTTGGCTTAATGTGATATATGAAACCAGTCAGTGAGAGGGAACAAAATTAGAGACATACCCAGCGAGTTTAATCACTTCAGAAAAGTTTCTGAAGAAAAACAGAAATATGGCATTACCAGCCTCTTAAACAAAATTACAGCATTACAGACCTCTTAAGGATACTATTGTTACAAGCATATCAATATTGCTCAACCAATAGTCAATGAAGTGTAATCCATGCACTTACCATAGTTTGTATTATCAACAGCACTGGAAAGAAATCCAGCATGGTCAATTACAAGCATAGGGAATGATAAGAACTCTTCTCTTTCTATTCTGAACATTTCCATAATATAAGCTTCCAGGCAAGCCAACTGCTGTCTGAAGACTCAAATATGTAGCGTGTCTCAAACAGAGACAAACTGTTCCAGAGGGGTGAGGAAGGGCTAAAGAACATGCTGGCTTAATTGTTTGCAGGTATATACTGGGATCAGAAGGGCATTCTTAGGAAATGAGAATGTTTATTTTAAGAATAACTGGATGTTCTGAACAGGACTAGTGAAACCATGGAATTATTATGCCTCGCTAGTGAAGTCATAGTTTAATATTATATTAGAACTAAATAATCCAGGCCTTATTGAGTCAGAGATATCTCATTTAGGAGGAGAAGATGATAAAGGAGAAGATGATAAAGGTAATAATGACTGATGAAATAAACCAAGAGAAAAGCACTTTAAGATATTTAAAAATGGAATTGGATAATCTGGAAGATACCTTTGAAATGTAGATAGGGGCTTGGGTGGATATTCTGGAGACCTGGTAGCTTAGAAAGATAGAGATGGGAGAAATATTCAGTCTGAATGGTGAAGATACAGATGTTGATAGAGATAAAGATCCAAGTGAGGAGTATGGGAGGCAAGCCAAAAAATGAATATGAATTGAAGTATTAAAACGGACAAGAGATGATGAATAGAAAGCAATACACACACACACACACATACTTTTTATCTAATATAATGATGGACTGATTACAAATTTGAATAGAGGTAGAAATCAGAATACACACCTCTATATGAAGCAATAGTTAGATAGAAAAATTGGAGATTGAAAAAGGGTATTATAAGGTATGTTTAAATGATAGGAAGACTGGTACTTGAATGGCGTATTGTGACCTTGAACACTAAATAATGAAGGGCTATGCCTTATATTAACATGTGTATTAATATTAGGATCAGCAATGGTGACCTGATTAGAAGTTAGAATAGAGGAAGAAACAAGAAATAGAGAAAATATTAGCAAATATTTTTATAATAGAATATAAGTAATAATTTGATGGAAAATATTAGAGGGTGAAAGATGATATTACCATGTATGCTTATAACATCGTTGGCATTAAAATGGAATATTGAAATATTGAATAACTATTTAAAAAAAAAACAACCATGAATATTCATACTAGGATTATATATGTTTGATTAATATAACAACTATTATGATTATCATTAAAAAGAGAGAGAGAGATTTCATTTAAACAGAAATAGACTATGGGTGGACAAAAAAGCAGTGGGAGCAGGAGTGACTTCTGACTTCCTGTCAAGTTCCTCACTGAATTTCCATCTGGGAAGCTGGCAAGGAGCATCCGAGATCTATCTATCTATCTATCTATCTATCTATCTATCTATCTATCTATCTATCTATCTATCTATCTATCTATCTA
>JANHFL010001218.1:9372-20555 GCA_032468155.1 Oxyrhabdium leporinum | reverse complement strand
CTATCTATCTATCTATCTATCTATCTATCTATCTATCTATCTATCTATATCTACCATCCTTCCTTCCTTCTTTCCTTCTTCCCTCCCTCCCTCCCTCAAATTCTTGCTAGGTTCCTTATTCACTTTGCTTGTGGGAAGCTTCTAGAGAAAAAGTCAGCAGGAAGTTGCAAGAATAAGTCAATCTGGAAGGCAAGTGGCTGCTTCCAGGTAAGGGAGGGAACAAGAGGGAATGCAGAGATATGGGTCAGGAATGGTATGTGGAGTTGTATGAGAGGTGCCAGATGAATTAAGAAGGGTGTGTGGACCTCAGATACTGTGCCGGTTGGGGAGGGTACATGGATGGGTAGCGTAGTTCGGGAAAGGTGCCTTGGGGTGCACAAGAGGTGCTTTGCAGGTCAGGTCAGGTGCAGTGGGGTGGCACAGATCAAGATGGATGTGTAAGAGGTGTTGCATGGGTTAAGTGGCTGCATGAAGTGGAGTGCAGGAAGGTGGAGAGGTCAGGAAGAATGCATGAAGATCGCAGGGATGAAAAAATCTTTCCAGGATAAAAAAAAAGTCAAGATAGATTGAATTAATAAGTGTTTGGCATTGAGGGAAATTACAATTCAAAACATTTGTTTCTGACGAATTCCAAGTAATAGAAAAAAAGGCTTGTAATGATGAGAATATTCATATAAAATGTTCATGGTCTTTTTTCTCACTGTTGCATTGCCAATTACTTATTGGTATCCTTGTGACATCCTGCGGATATACGTGAGTGGATTATTTACAAAAGCTAACAAGTGATTAATAAAGCCATCAGTGCTGAAAGCATGCTTTGTTATGCTACAAGGACATAAGCCCTCTTTGTAATCAAACATTGTGGGGGGAAAGAAAGCAAATATCACAACATTGTATGACTCACATTCATGTCAGTGTCCTGACATAGTTCAGCTATAAGCAAAAAGAAGAAAATGAAATGGTTTGGGTGGAAAACTTTCAAATGGGGTTAAGAAACTCCAAGTTTGGGAATAGACATTCTAGGTCAAGACTAATATAATGCTGGATTTAAAAGATTTTGAAAAGACGAAAGCACTAAAGGTTTTCCTTCTAGAAATAAATTTTATGAATGTAGATTTGAAAGTGGATAATAATCTAAGTAAGACACACAATTTTGTTGTTCATGGAATGTCTTCATTTATTATTCCGAATCTACCACACCCCATTAAAAACTCTGAGAGACTACAAGGACTTTATTACAAGTTAAAATAACAATGCCTCAATTCTGACCACTATTCCTTTACTCTTTGCCTGTCCATATCTAGAAAGTGGGCTGTGAGGTTGTCAGAAAAGGCCAAAGGGTGACTTCAATTGTACAATCAAAACCCTGCCCTTTTTTAACATATAACACCAATAATAAGGACAGGTCTTGGATAACTCACCACAGCCAACTCGCCATAGTCATCTCATCAGAGCCAACCTGGCATGGCCATCTCACCATGGGACAACTTGCCATAGCCAACTCGCAGTGGGACAACTTGCCACTGGACAATCCACGTGGGATTACTCAACATAATAAATGTTATCTGCCACTGTTTCTTCTACATTATTTCCATTTTTGTCATGGTGAGTTGGTCATGGTGAGTTGTCCCATTCCAAGCTGGATTTACTTAACTACTGTGATTAACTTAACAACATGAGTGATTCACTTAACAATTGTGGCAAAAAGATTATAAAATGAGGTGAAACTCACTTAACAACTGCATTGTTCAGCAATGGAAATTCATGTGTCAGTTGTCATAAGTCGAGGACTTCCTACAGTAGTAATACCCATCAATGAAAAGTTCGAAACATGAGAATTTTCAAAATATTTTTAAATGCTGAAGCCAACTGGAAAGGTGCCAGAAACTACAGAGATGCATCTGTTAATTTGTGAAAGTGGTATGACAGAACCGATATGATCCTATGATTAGGATGTTCTAAGAAACAACGTTAGGGTCATATTCTGGTGCCAGTTGAACATTATATTATTTTCCATTATAACCATTTAAAGTGCATTTTAACCGTTTGCTTTGAATGTAACTAGCATGAGTAAGTCTAGATCTGCCTTTTTTTTTCTTTTGACCAGAACCACAGCTGACATGCAAGCCCAAACTTATCAAAAGCTTTCCTGCTATTTCTATCATTTATGCTTTTATAAACAGTCCCAAAGTTCTGGGAATTCTATCCTTCAAGAAGAACCATAAATCACTGTGTCCTCCTGCTTAGTTCCAAATGGGTTCCAGTGTGACTAGGTTCTGAGAAAGGAGTACACATCAATGCTTGGCTCAGAAAAGAAAGATTCACTGAATCACAGAATTAGAAGTTACCCAGATCTATCTACTGACACTTTGAGAACATCAGTAATATGTCATCTCTCATATATTCAGTCCATATAGTCACTTTAACACCCAGGTTGGGAAAGAATCACTCATGCATTAGGTCCATTTCCTCCAAGCAGCTTGTAATTGAAAATTCCAAATTTGCAAGCATCATAATGATTCTGATAAGTCATTTTTCTAATAAGAATACTGGAAAAAAATTATCAGAGGAATAAGATCATTTTTAAAGTATTGATAGCTAGATTCGAAGATCAATGTTTAGTGTTACTGAATCTATATGGTTTCATGAGAAACTCTCCAAAAGAAATATACACAGTAACTGCTTTCAATATTTATAGATGAAGTATATCGGTTCTTATCTCTTATTTTATTTGGAGGAATATGCTGAAAGCTTTTTCAAATTGATTTGTACTACCTAGCAAGAATTAATCTGTACATTCCAATTACCATCCTATTTCTCTAATTAATATGGATATTAATATTTTAACAGCTATCTTGGCTTGGATTATAATTTTTGATAGTTATGTTTGTAATTCTGGCTGGATTTCTAGACAACCAGGTTCTGATAATATATACTTAACAGGTTATCTCAGTATAAATAGAATATAGTAGACATTATTAAGTTAAAAGCTGAGACATTTTTGTTATATTTTCCTGAAGGAAGTCTTGATCCACATCCACATATTTCAAAGTTTTATATTCTGGTGTAATCTATTTTATTTTATCCCTATATAATGAAAATAAAAGAAAAATCATTATTAAATATGTGAAAGGGTGCTTTCCCCCATTGTTTTCAATTTGACTATGCAAACTTTTGCTTATACTGTTAATAATTCTGAAAATATTGCAGAAGGGGAAATAAAATATAACATTGTATTATATGTTGATACTTTAAGATATATAAATAGAACAGAAACTTCCTTTCCTGATACATTTGTTTGTAGCAATAGGGATACCACTTAGACTTATATCCTGCTTCACAGTGCTTTACAGCCCTCTCTGAGCAGTTTACAGAGTCAGCACATTTCCCCCAACAATCTGGGTCCTCATTTTACCTACCTTGGAAGGATGGAAGACTGAAATCAGCATTAAGCCAGTGTGAAGCCTGCAATACTGCATTCTAACCACAGCACCACCACGGCTCTTCTAGTATAGGAGTATGGTTATTCAATATATTGGAATGAGTCATTTGATCCCCCCTATATGTGTAGGAATTAGCAAGTTTAATCATCTAATTTAATATAATAAAACAAGATCTAAAAAGATAATCCAGAATTCTTTTGAGAATTTGGAGTTAGTTAATTCCAATTCTGATTTTTATTTCAAGAAGAGTTTATTTTAGCATTCCTTCACATTCTTTGAAGCAAATTTATATACTGTTTAATAACTTTCTTCAACAGGGGCATCTTTCAAGATTTTCACTGCATATAAACTATCATTAACTGCCTTATGAGAACAATGCATTAGATTACCATTGGGCATTTATTTTAACTCTGAACATTTGTTAGGGTTTCAGCTCCTTTCTTGGTTTAACTTGAAACATACTATTTGATAAAACTAACATCCTGCTATTGGAAATACTGTGATCAAAAAAAAAGTTTAATGGTGATCAGGCTGTTGTTCCAAGTTGGCCTCATAACGTCATGAGTCCCATATCCCAAAGTGACCCATTTAATTCTATTAGAGATGAACAATTCAGCTAAGGTTGTGGTTGGTTGGTTTGTTTTTTAAAAGGAACATTACAGAAAAACCAAGAAGTACGTGCATCAGATACTTTAAAAGACTGCGAATATTTATTCTGTATAATTTGAAAAAGGAATTATTTCTGCTGATAGAATAGAAGCTATTGGAGGCTCATAAAAGAAAAAGAAATAAAGCTTGGGAGATTGGATTATTTCCCATTTTGAGCACATTAGTTTACTTAATTCAAAATGTCTGGTTTATATTAATATAGTTAAATACTAAATGAGATTTTAGGTCACTGGTTGATAGTAATTCTATCAAAATAAACCTTTTTCATTTCTACAAAATCTAATTTACAATGTGAAAACAAATGTTTTGTGTAAATTTGTTATGTGTTATTGTTTTTCAGCTGGAAAATAATGCATTAGGTTTTAGGTAATCCGCTGCTGCTTATTCTCTGGGTTCCTATTACAGATGTCTGGTGTTTCTCATTACGTTTTTCTTTGTTTTGCATTTTGTACTGATTCCAATTTAAAATTTCCTCTTATTTATAAATTATAGGAATTGACAATTAGGCAACCAAGAAGGAACCTGCAAGTAAAATGAAGCCACAATATGACTTCGTAATGTGCTTTGAAATTAAGTAGCCGTCTTCAATCTGGTGCCCCCAGATATATTAGACCATTTCCCACAATTTCCCAACTAGGCCGGAACTAGAAAGGAGAACTAAGAAATAACAACTAGGCCTTCAGAGGTTTGCACTGAGGAAGAATGAGTAGAAGAGCCTGTGTTGAATGAAGAGATGCCACCCAGTACAATAGTCCTTAGCAAATGGCTCTGAGAATCTGTCCCCATAAAGTAGGATGTAATCTGCTGCCCTTCATATAAAGAACTAAATAACAACTTTTTGTGTTTTCCATTTAATTTTCTTGCAATAGATTTCTAATGCTTTATGTATGTGTAGGTCTTTGATGCTCTTTAAGCTTGATTTTCTTGCAGACATTTCATTACCAAACTATGTAATGTTATCAGTGCTAAAAGGGAGTGGGATTTGCTCTCATTTTATATACTAGTGGATTGCCCTGTCAGTGTTTGGTAGTGTTTGGTAGTGAAATGTCTACAAGAAAATAACCAAGTTCAGAGGGCAGCACAGACGGCCCAGTTCAACTCTACAAATATTCTCTTCCTTTATGGGTTTTTTTTTAAGCATATTATTTTGAATTGAAACATAGTGAAGTAGTTACAGGACCTAAAATGTTTATGATGTCTACAGCAACCGGAACAATCCAGTTTGACAACACAGACACAATGGATGTTGGGACACTAATGCTGCCATTATGGGTTTGTATCCTGACATCTGATACAAGTTAAGACATGGCATTTGAATGATGATGTTATCACACATATGTCATCATTCGCCCGCTCTCCACCCATCTCTCCGGATGGTTCTTTATACATACTACGGGCTGATTTACACATGGGTTTAAGCTACACTAGTTTGTTTATCGCTTTGTGTTTTATGTAGCCTCTGTCACTGTACTTTGTAAACCATGCTATCTAAGTCAGACTTAGATAATTTGGAAAGCATGATAAATAAGAATTACTCAGTAAATTCTGGTTAAAAAAAAATATGGCTGAGCACAGCTGTAAGTCCAGCTAATAAAATGCAGCTTTTCACTCCAAATATATTCTGTCTGATGTTAGACAACAGCTCCTCCTGAGCTCCCCACTTTGACATCTTCGCATTTCTTTGTTTCTTCCCTCCACATCCAGACTCTTTTCTTAGCCTGTCAGTTCTGTCTAGATAACAACATTCCTAAAAATATGCCCTTTCCACTCACCCTTGTCTGCCACTCTCATCAGCAAGAACTGTCACCTCTGATTGTCTTCTTTAGGCTTTTTGAGTTTATACTAAAAAGACACATAGCGTTCTGCTTTGACTGCAACCTTAGAACCATTTACAAATCCCATACTCCTTTTCTCTTCTCCATATAAAGCTGGCTGAAAGCTTTCAATCAGTAAAGGTTAGCCTATATACTACTTTTGGATTGGTACAGCTTCTTCTCTAATATTTCCCATGTTTGAAGTTTTCTTTTGAATTTTATATCTAAATCTTCTTTCTTGATATGTGTAAGAGTTTTCCTAAGCCTGCTGTCTTCCAGGCATGATGTCATTCGCCGCATGTAAAGAGCAGTAGACAGAGGAAGGCTGATGTCATATTCAGCCTTTCTTCCAGCATGACAATCTTTATTTGAAGAATGCATTTGTAAGTCAAGAGCAGAATAGATAGTTTAAATGAGTGTTATCATTTACTGTCTGCTCTGTTCATTTCCATCTATATATTTTGGCATAATTCAGTTCAGCATTTACTTCAGAAGTCAAGTAATAAGCTTGAATGTTCTTCTCTGTCAAAAATGCTTGTAGAAAACTAGCATAACATTAAAAAAAGGGACTAATTTATGTGGAAGAAAATTTTGAGATCAAGATATTCCAACTTGCCTTTGAATTATAGTATGCTACAATCTTAGACAAATATTATGCTTTTTTAATATATTATCTATTAATGGTCCATTAATAGATATTATATATAATGATTGATAATAATTTTACCTAGGTGTTATTTTATTTACTTGTATTTCATATTTCTAAATATATTTCATATTATGAACTTGCATCATACTTCCTGTGAAGTCATAATATGGTTTGCTTGATTTTGCTTTACTGTATTATATAAAAGGAAACAATTTTGGTTTATTTACCTGACAAAGTTATCCATGCTTTAGCCCTTAGGATCAGCTGCATAATCATTCATGTCCAGAGTCAGTCACATACAATCTTCATGTGACTGATTTTAAGTCATTCAACAGTTTATGAAACTGTTGGGTTGAATGTAGCATTATGACATATTAACAGTGTTGCCTGCCGACCTATTTGCTCAGTAGACAAACGGCAAGGGATCTATTAGTGGCTCAATGTTGACTTTCAGGTGGGCCAGAACTAATCTCTCAAAGGTCTTCATGACTATGGATGTCATAGCAACCAGTCTCTAATCATTCAGCTCCCTGATGGAAAATTTCTTAGGAACTGGGATGATGGTAGACTGTTTAAAGCAAGAAGGGACATAACACATTTCCAGTGATTTATTAAAAATCTCGGTGAAGATGGGGGCCAGTTGTTCAGCACAAGCGTTCAAGCAAGCCAGAGTCACTCTATCTGGGTCTCTAGCTTTTCCCATCTTTTGCCTATGAAATAGACCTTGCACGTCTTTTTCTAGGATTACCAGAGGCAGGGGGCCTGGAGGGATTGAGATAGGTATAGGAGAATTGCCTACCGTTGGTGTATCTGAAATCGGGTAGGTAGGGGTAGATGATGGTGATCGCTCAAACCTGCGTTCAGATGTCTGCCGGTTGACAATTCTCTTCATTAGGGGAGGTAGATCTGCTGTGGTTAATGAGGTTCACCTGACTTCACAGGAGAAATCAGCTGAATGTTATTCAAACCACCTGATTTCATAGGAGAAAATATTCTCCATTTTTGCATAGGTGAACTATTAACAAAAGTAACACTCAGCAGACAATAATCTGTCCATAATAGTAGACGTTCTCATATGATCCCAAAATAACTTTCTACTAGTCTAGGATAAAACATCCGGTTAACACTACATCTGAAACCTACACGGGACAGATACAAATAGAAATAAGCTCACAATGGTCATGAATACAGAGCTGATTTTTACAAGTGAGTCTATATAAGGACTTGGGGTCTTTTTCCATCAGTTTGGAAATCAGGCTACTATTCAATAAAGTAAGTACTGTATCAATAGAATCTGTATCTAGGATTTTGAAAATAAAAATGTAGGGATTCAAATGTAGTTGGTTATCACGTAGAGCATCTAGAAGAAGTGATGGTATCTTAACATATAAGCTTTCCTGTATTTGCTGCTTATTTCCAAATGTTTTAAAAATGTTTTCTTAAACCAACAGCCCAATGTTTTCTTAAGATGTTGCATAGTACACAGGGGTCTTATATACATATACACATTTCCTAAGAAGTCCAGGACAGAGTATCAACATCATTATTCTGTTTGAATGACTACATATACTGTACATAAATGTACCATCAAGAAATCAGAGTTTATATTCATTAGTTTTATTTTTTTTACTTTTATTTATTTTATTATTGTTATTAGTTTAACTGAAGGTTACAGACTTACATAGGTCTTCTGATACACAAATATGAATGAAACAAGAAATCATTGCACATACTATAGGATTATATAATCTTAGAGTTGGAATAGGGAATCCATCCCCCAAATTATGCACAAATCTGAATAAAAGTACCTCCATATATTGCTGTTTTGCTTCTTTTTAAACATAGTTAATGAATGCAAGTTCACATCTTCTTCTGGTTTAGACATTTATTTTAATATTCAACTGGAATCTATCTTCCTATAGTTTAAATCTGTTACTGCATGTTCTCTGTTCTGGAATTATTCTTACTGAATTATTCAGCAACTCCCTAACAATTACTGGGATCTTGAAAATTCACACTTCTTTTTATACCATATGCTTTGTTTTAATACAGATATTACTGGATACAGATTTTAAACTTTCTTCCCCTTAGCCTATCACTGTTGTGACTATTGTAACTGGAAGTTATATTAATCATAACATACATAAATTATTATTTCCAGTTTGCAAATATATGCCAGGACCTTTAAAATTTATATGAATCAATTACTTTAAATGTCTTATTAGCAATAGGTTTAGTATTCTGAAAAGGTAGAGATGTTCATAAAAGCAATTTTACACACTTTCAATGACACAACCTCTTTTCCAGTTACACTGTTTATGGTTCCCATTACAGTCATTTCCTAATCTTGTATTTCCATTTGTTGTCTGCATAAACTGGCACATATTTTTCTGTAACAATAGTGAAAATACATTGTAAATACATGTTGGTACTGGTTACCTCCCAGCTACTGAAGCAGCTGACAAGCTGCTTTATAAGTCAATTGCTTTTTAAAAAAAAAAAGTAGTTTTAAGCCATAGTTAGGAAAACAAAAACATTGCAGAGCAAGAGTGTGAATTCCTGCAACACCATGGGAATGCGAAAAGATTAGAATCCTATAGCAGATTCAACAGAATCCCAAATTCTGTTTTGAAACAAACCAATTTCAAGAGGGATAGGTGTGGAGGGAAATGATTTATTGCTCCAGGCTAAGAAAGACTCAAGCATGCAGAGATAAATGTGACTAACAGATCAAGTTTCTAATCACAATGAATTATTTTATTAGGGGCTTCCAAGCAATGTTGTGGAAAATATTTAAATAACACATTGCAGGATTTTCCAATGTCTGTTGCTCTGTTACCAACAGGCAGGAATGTCTAAATGTCTTTGATGGAATCAGTGAGAGAAAGGAGATGTAATTTTGGGTGTTTGTTTGAGGTCCTCCTAATTCTGCCACTAGATCACATCACAACCATTGCTCATAGCTATCCTGTGGCATCTTCAATAAGCTGAGTTTGAAAAGAGTGCAAAAATAAACCTCCAAAAATCTGACAGTCCTATAAAAAGTGAATAATGTTTACATATATTATCCAGTAGAAAAAAATATTATAGTTGTTTGTCAGTCAATTGGAGGCAAAATAAATTCCAAACAAGATAAAAGATCTGATCTCCCGTTTGATTTAAAATGAATTATTTTTCTGGATTGCTGAATTTGATTATCCAAATCAAATTTTGCATGAAATATTCATAGGAAACAGTTATAAGGTGTGTATTTTAATGATCCATCTAGATCTGGATGTCTGAACTGAGTAGCTGAACTTGAAATAGTCCAACCAGGGGTTGATCCCGAATATTTTACATGCAAAGCATGCACTGGCTGAAATGAAATATAGCATTTTCCTAATAAAGTTAGTGCAAGTGAAAAGAGTAGAAAAGAACACAGTCTAGACAGATGTGGCTTAGCACCATCTTTCTATGCAAAACTCACCACATTCTGATTTTATCCAGTGACCAAGAGACCAAAGTCTTCAGTGAAGGGTACTTCTACTTCATAGTAAGGGACCATCCCCAGATCCTTACATCAGCCCCAGAAAAAAATATTTGATCATTTATTTATTTATTTATTGCACTTCTTACTAGCTACCATAGAACACAGTTATCTAGGAATTGAAAAAAAAATCCTCTAGTAGTAGCATTCACTCCCCGTGTTTTAATGCATTTTTTTTTGTAAATTTCTGTAAAAACAGGACCAATAACCTATTATTATACCCTATAATAATGCGATGGCATGAAAAGTAGTCTTGTACTGATCGTTTGATATAATACATATAAGATGTGGTTTTGTTATTATTATTTTACAGAATCGTAGTGTTGGAACGAACTGTTTGCTTGATAAATATTCAAATATAAGATCAAAGGTTCCTTCAGAAATAAAGCATTGCACCTGAGAAACATGCAGTAGATTTTCCTGAGGAAATAGTGGGCCTCATGCACAATGGAAGAGAAATAAGTGGATTGACTGAATTTGGGGCGGAAGTCACTTTGTGAGTTGCATACTACACTTGCCTGTTGTAGTTTGCAAAACAGCTTTGCAAGAGAAATTGAAGGAAATTATGTCTACACAGAAAAGCTGTCAATCTTACCAGCAAGAACCCAGATTTATCTCAGCACAACTTTCCTACGGTTCTTTGACCCAAAACTCTCTTTATTGCCCACTAGGATAAAATCACTAAAAAAGGTTGATAATTATCTGTCAGCTAGATGGTGCAGTACTTCTTATACCTAATGTAGGTTAATTCTGGTACTTCCTCTCCCTTCCCATGATTTCATGAACCTTGTCTTATGCTTTGTAAATACATGATCATACTATATATGCAGTGATGAAAGAAACACAAACATGTTTTTAGATAAATATATTGGGAATTTCATTTCTTCCCCTCCCTGTTTCTCTCTCTCTCTCTGTCTCTCTCTTTGTCTCTCTCACTCTCTCTCTCTGTCCATCTCTCTATAATGTAAAGTATATCAGATAAGGTATAGCCATCCCACAATTGCATCTGGAATGAACTACCCCCCGCACTTCGGAGGCTCCCGGATTTGAAGACCTTTCGCCGGGAGCTGAAGACCTTACTC
>JANHFL010001217.1:205723-232181 GCA_032468155.1 Oxyrhabdium leporinum | reverse complement strand
TAATTCACATTATAATTGCAAAGGAAAATATGAAACTGTTTTTCATTCCTGAATGTAATTAAGTTGATGGCATTTTAATTATTTTGCAGAGAAATCAATATCATTAGATAATAAAATAGTTTTGCTATTCAAGTATTTAAGGCAAAAGAAGTGACGTTGAGTTGACCACCCCCCCCCAGTCACATGACCAACCAGCCACACCCACCCATCCAGTCATTAGGGCAGAGAACCTGTTGCTAAAATATTTGAAGCCCACCCCTGCATTAACCTCTGACTGTTACACCTGTTCAGATGTAACCATAGGTGATTCTTGGGTTTGTGTCTCCTGAGGCTGACATTTTAACAAGTTTAGCTGGAGAACTTCATCATAGTCTGAATCCTCAGCCCTGATAAGCTTGCTAGATAAAGGTGTGGATATCTTAGTTAAACTCAATTAATTTTCCCTGGACTGGATATTAGATATGCAGTTGAATGAGTGAGGTAGTATTCTTTGTTACAATCTAGAAGCTGTATAAGTGCATAGAGTCTTCATTTTCTGAACTCTGTTACCTTACCAGATGAAGCCTTGCTTTACAGATCCGACTTGTCAATAGAATTGAACAATTTACTTTCCATTTCTTTCTTTCCTATTTTATCCTTAAATTTATATGGTATATTTTCATCATCCCCTCCTTACTTTTGTTGATACTCGTCTTTAGATAGATCTTCCCTTTGTGTACATCAGTAAAACGAAAGGATAATGACGTGATTGAAGAAGATGAATCAAGTTTTTGGGGTTTTTTTCCATCCAGTTTGTTTCTCAGAATCAAGCCTAGACTGAATTTTTAGTTTCTGCTAAGAAAACTTCCAGCTGAAACAGGGTTAATTCAATATTTTTGTAAACTTTGTTTCTAAGGATGGGATCACACCATATGGATTGTCAAGTATTATATGAAATGCCGTTAAGTGCAAGTTTGTAATCTATCTTCTAGACAAGCACTGTATATTTAGATTACTTTTTTTAAAAAAAAAGTGTTACTTTTGCAGCTCAATTGGCACAATAGTGAACCAAAACAATGCCATTTGCCATTTTTGGTACATTTTGATGTGTTTAATTGCCTGTACCATTTTCATCTGTTTTATATATATTTTGAGTTGTATCCACATATTTATTTCACTATTGGATCATGAAAAAATATGGTCAAAAATAATTTTGTGATTCCATGAAAAGCTTTGTGAATGACATTATTGTATGGAAAAGACATGAGAATTAGAAGCCTCATAATTTTAGTAACGTAGTAATAAATTTGGATGGCCACTGATAAATAGTTGCATGAAATACAGTATTGTATTAAATATGCTGTTTATAATGCTATTTAAATGTGCTATTTTTCTGGTGATTTATTATTTATAATAAATCACCAGCAAAAAGTATAAATACGCTGTTATATCACTTGTTATTTTACTAGAGACTGAATTATCAATCAGGATTAGGCATCACAGATAATTTCAGGACATAATTATAAGTATTAAAAACATTTGTGTAATCTTTGAAAATTATTTTTTTATGAAAAGTACCAGATTAATGGTTCTGAAAATGCAAAGCCTTCAATTACAATTCCAGCCAAAGCATGAACAGACGTCTTAAAAATAATCATTTAAGTAACTCTTGCTGTAACTGCAATAGAAGACTGTTAACCATGACGAACAGTGAAATCTTTGCCAATTC
Source organism: Oxyrhabdium leporinum (assembly GCA_032468155.1). Lineage (NCBI taxonomy): Eukaryota > Metazoa > Chordata > Lepidosauria > Squamata > Cyclocoridae > Oxyrhabdium > Oxyrhabdium leporinum. The sequence continues at coordinate 230,473 of JANHFL010001217.1, read as the reverse complement.
AATCACAGACTGAAATGTTTAAGATGATCCATGAAGAGTTCATGTTATGTTCACCCTATGGGTTATAGATAAGCTTCTAAGAAGCAGTACAAATCAATAACATTTTACAAGGTTCTCAAATGCCAGACAGCAATAAAAACATTGGCTCACAAACGTACTAGCTCAAATATTAAAAGGTCATTTTCTGAAAAAGTTAAACTACTGTTATGTTTTGCTGTTTTCCAATATAGTACATCATTACCTTAAGCATTACTGGGTTAGAAAGTATACATGACTGGTTCAAAAAATCTTTATTGCCTTATTTATTTATTAATTTTCAGAATTCTATTTTAAAGAAAATTATCAGTTTCAAAATACTTTTTAATAATGCATTAACTCTCAGCAATTTTCTACGAAAGAAAAAAAGCACTGCATTAAAGGCTTAAAACTGGAAGAAAAGAAGAAATGCTAAATTTCTTTGCAGCCACAAAATTAATAATTTTATAATTTTATCCTTAATAATAAAATTCTTCCAGTAATCATTCAAATATCACTGGTGTCACACCCATATTTTTAAAATATATTTTCCTAAGAAAATAACAAGACACAAAATAAATAATTAACTATGTTTATTTGTGTTTAATGGGCTACATTGCCTTGAAACATGTTGGATGTGAAGAAGAGATCACTTGGTATTAACATACTCAAACCTTCTTGAATAATGCCATAAAGGGGTATTAATCACATGTTATCCATTGTGGAACAGAAAAAATCCAAAAATATTACAGCTCATTACCATAGGATTTAATTATATAATTCCAGTTTGTGTAATCATTCAGACATGCATCTTGTTCATTTATCATAGTAAATTGTAATTAAACATGATGAATTTGTAATCACATGTAACTGGAAGCATCATTTTACGAAAGCCAATTTTTATCATCTCTCTCTTCTAACTTTCAGTAATTCCCTATATATTTCCATTATCAGAATTCCATAGAGCAAAAATACAAATAAATGACATAAAAATCAAGCATTCAAAATATATCTAGCGCTATGTAGGCTTACAGTCTTTTCTAGTGTAACATCCAAGTTTCATCATGTCTTTATTTTGTGTTATAAAATATTGACACTATTCATCAGATTTACAAGGAAGGAATAAAAAGAAATTAAATCTGGAGGATCAAAGGGCTAGGATTAAAAATGTGTACAGTTATAAAAAGGGGCAATGAAAATAAAATTGTGTTGTATCTAAAGAAAATAATGATGTATGTATAATCATTTGTTTTAAATAATTATTAGTTGTTATATTTCTTGTATTGAGATCACTCAAATACAAAGGAAAACAAGAAAAAGATAAAAGGACCAAGACAAATCAAAACCTTAAATGTCAGTGGACTTGAACAAAAGGACACTCTTTTGAATTCAAGCTATCCAATCAAATTTTAAAATGTATTCATAACTTGTCCGTTTCATTCCAATTCACTTAGTTATGAGCAATTTTAGGAAATCTGATCTTCCATTGTTTTTTTCTCTAAGAGGAATGATCAGATTTCATCTCTGGCTACAAATGTACAAAAATATGTGCTTTTCGAGACCTGATGTCCAATTTATCTCCTGTATATTAGAGACAAACAAGTATGATTTGCTAATTTTGTCACTTTGTTTGAATATATATTTTAGCCACATTTGAAATTTTCTGTAAGTCTTACATGGATGCTTATAATACTTTATGCCCAATTAATTGTCAGGTATATTATACAGTGGAGAGTAGAATTCTCTTACTAACAGCTGGCTGGCTATACTGTGCTGTATTATAATATGCTTTACAGCCATTTATCTAATTGGCTCCTTAAAAACTAAGGATCAATACTTTTTAAGTATAAAAATACTTTTGGAACATAAGGCATAATGTATTAGCAGTATATAATTACTATCATTTCCTGCTCATGAGAAAAGTGGGAAATTAGTCATTGAGGCTGCTTATTTCTCCTAACTTATGCAAGTTGTTTTGTTTAAAATAAACCGAATCTCATTGGAAATATATACCATTTCACTCTATTTATATGGTAAATATATTCCTGAATTAACACTGAAAGTACACTTTCAAAAATATATTTTATTCTCCTTGAATTAAACTTCAATTGCACAAAAGCTATAATTTGTTTTATTAATTGATAATATTGAGGTGGCATTATTTTTTGTCTATCATCTGTCTATCTATGATCCACCCATCCCTCTCAGTGCATGGACATACCTAATACTCCAAACTCCTATCTTTTTATCATCACAACAATGGTGTAAAGTGGGGTGGGCTAAGAGAGAGTTAGTGGTCCAAAGTCACCCAACTGGCTTTCATGTTTACAGGAGGCATAGAATGGTTTCAGGCAAGAACCTTAACCACTACACCCAAACTGCCTCTTTGTGTATTTCTTAAAGTCTACAATCCTGAAGAATAACTTGTCTTGTATAATTTGATCATTACAGGTATAAAATATTGCCAGCAGGAGATTTTTTTTTCTAACCATTTTAATTTCATATATCCAAATACCATTCAACTGTACAAAAAAAAATATGTATCTTTAAACCATGTGTAGACACATGAGAATTCATCCTGTACAAATCTTTAAATTGCTATAGGATATAACATATCTTATAACTTTATAAAACATGTTTTCTGTTTCATCTAGATTTGGATTCATTCTTCACAAGGATGAGCCTGTACTCCAGAAAATTGATCTTGAAACAATGTCATACATCAAGACAATTAGTTTAAAGGATTACAACTGTGTTCCAAAGACTCTGGCATATACACATCTTGGAGGATATTATTTTGTCAACTGTAAGCCTGACACTACTGGAGCTATTCCACCACAGATAATAGTAGATAGTGTTACTGACTCAGTTATTGGATATAATAGTGATGTAACAGGATCTCCATATATTTCTCCAGATGGTCACTACATAGTCAGCATTGATGATGTGAAAGGTCTCATGAGGGTTCAGACAATTACACTAAGAGGAGAAATACAAGATGCCTTTGACATTCACACAAACTTGCACATATCTGATGTGGCTTTTCAACCATCATTTACTGAAGCCCATCAATATAATGTCTTTGGTAGTTCTAGTACACAGACTGATGTTCTTTTTGTAGAACTATCTTCTGGGAAGGTGAAGATGGTGAAGAATCTTAAGGAACCTCTTAAACCAGATGAATGGCCTTGGAACAATAAGAACCGATTAATTGAGGGCAGTGGCCTCTTTGGTCAGTACCTGATGACACCTTCCAAGGAATCCTTGTTTATCCTAGATGGACGATTAAATAAGCTTAATTGTGAAATCACTGAAGTTGAGAGAGGAAACACAGTAATTTGGGTTGGAGAAGCATAAAGAATCATATTAGATAACACCCAAGTGGATATAGTTTTACAGTACATTGCACTTATCTTCATTCTCCAAATTGTCATTATTTTATATTAAAGATGTTAGACCCTTCTGTACATGTTGTGTGGTTGACTAAAATTGAATTTTGGTGAAATAAAAGATGCTGAAACTGTGAGAAATATGTACCATTGGTAATCTCCATAGGGAAAAGTGGCCAATTTGTGACAATATTATATTATGATAAATACATAGGGTAGATGTCAAAATGATGCCACATTATAACAACAGCAGCAGCAATAACAACAATAACAATACTTAATCAGATTCAATGAATTTCTAATATTACACACGATGTGCATAGTCAGGTTTTTGCATTAAAACACTATGCCCTGTCCTGACCACTATTTGATATTTTTGTGCCTTGAACAGAAATGTCTCATAAGGAAAGTGAAGCCTACAAAACATGTAATTGTATTCTTGTGATTATAAGTTCTCTTTATCTTGTGAAAAGTTTTTAATATCTCAAAATTTTTCATGTCCACAGATTTTAAGGCATGGTTTTAAGTCAAAGGAAAAAAGTATATTTGCAACATTTTGTGCTATCATTTTTATTACTACAGCTTGAAGATATGGTTATTTTTATTACAATTTAAGGTTAAAATTTTGTTAACTTCATATTGTAATTCTTACTTTTCCACCTGTAAAACAGTTACATCAACATGCTATAATTTAGTTTTATTGAACAGAAACATAATATCTAGCTGCTTAGGAGCAAATGTTTATTTTAAAATCAGTACTAAGGGTTATTTAAATTGGCAAAAAAAGTCTTAATTTTAAAACAATCTGTTTAATAATACACTTTACACAGTAATCCGATATATGTCTATTCAGAAGTAAGTTTCACTGAATTCAAGATAATTAATTCCTAAATAAGAAAAGAACTCCAGTCTTTAAAAATGGAGAATAATGGTACTATGTCTACTGAAAAGTAAATCACACTGAGTTCATTTTTTTTACTCCTAGTTGTGTATAAGATTATATGTTTCAAGTTTCTTTCTGAAAGTACAATACACTAAAATAAATAAATTTGCATTATCTTGCTAGATAGTATCACTGTTACATGTACAATATCTATCATATATGCCTTTTGTCAATATTGTTGATAAAAGTGATTTTTTAACTTATTACTGCCATTACCTTTCTATTTCAAGGTATTTCGGTTATTTTAGTTTATAAACTGCCACTAACTTAGGGATGTTGTTTGTATGTCTACATAGAAACAATTCAGGTTCTAAAATTTAGAATTATTGTAACCACTACAAAAGGAAAAAAATAATCTTGCTCATTAGTATTTTCTTTCTTCAGATTTTCAAGAAATACATAGATGGAACTGACTATTATTATCATTTTAAAAACTGGGTTTCTATACCTAAAACGATTAAACTGATACTTTATTCAATGCAATCAAATATTTTACTCTAATAGTTAGAAATTAGAAATTTCTATTTTCTTGTGTGTCATTAGTATTCTGAGCTATGAAACACTAGACTTCTCTTTAAATTAAGGAAACTGGCAGATAGACTTAACAAAAATGATTTTAAATTTCTCACTTCTGAATCTTTTTAGCAATTTTCCCCATTGTGATAATAACGGTAATTACTGCAAAATAAAAGACTCTGTGAACAGCCTGTTACTCTATGATTTACAGTAGTTCATCTCTTCTACATTTTTCTGATCTATCCTACATATGTGAGTGTTCTGTATGTAGAAAATGCTTGATGAAAGGAAAATAAACCTCTTACATTTTAAAAATTGTTGTTTCTGTTGATATATCAACAAAAAGAATGTTAGATTGTTCTCAACATAGGCTTTTAATAAAAATTCCTTATATGGAGGAGGAAGATAGAAAAGCAGTCAAGAATGTTACCTCCTCAATGATATCTATGTAGCAAAAATAATATAGCAAAAACCTCTTTATATTGGATTAGGAATTTATTTCAGGTTAATAATCTAATTTATTAATTCTAGCAACAGCTAACCAAAGATGTCAATGATATTTTGAAGGGTAAGTTGCTCACATATATACTATTAAGTATTAATATATAAATCTACTGTTAGTTGAAAAATAATGTTTACATACTTAGTAGCTCTATAATTATCCAGACAAAAATTAGATGGAAAAAAAAGAGAAATACCTCTTTCTGAGTGAACACTATTTATTATCTCACAATGAATTAAAGCAAAACTCTAATACTGTCCCAGAAGTAGAATTATTGAAATTCTTTTACACTGCTATGTATCGGAGTTGCCCTAATTATAAAGAAGTCTTCAAATATGTAACACTACAGAGTTGTTTTGGAAAGAGAGATGGGTAGCAAATAAATTTAATAAAGTAATAAATACTTTATTGTAGTAAAAACATAATTAGAGTGCAGTACTGCAGGCTACTTCTGCTGACTGCAATTTGGCAGTTCAAATCTCACCAGGCTCAAGATTGACTCAGCCTTCCATCCTTCCAAGCTGGGTAAAATGAGGACCCAAATTGTTAGGGGCAATATGCTGACTCTGTAAACCACTTAGAGAGGGCTGTAAAGCACTGTGAAGCGGTATATCAGTCTAAGTGCTATTGCTATTGCTTCTGCATGAACAAAATAAAAATTCATGAACTGAAATATGGACACGCTGTCTCAATGCCACTAATATGCTTGATTACTTGTGAGGAATGCAATTAGTGTATTTACAAAAGATTTATATGATCTGAAAAGAAACCATAGCATGTTGAATGTGTATTACACTGTGGCTGATGCTTAATACAAGTTCATGAACATTAATTAAGATGGGGATGTGGAAGAAATAGTTGGCTGTACTGAGGAAATGGAGGTTGCTTGGATCAATTTGGTTTAGAAGATTTAAAGTAGTGCCCTTCCATCCTCCTCCTATTTAGCACTAATCATAATTTGTCATTCTAAATTAATGACATTGCCATCAAAATCATAAGCCAAGCATTAGAGAAAAACACCAAGCAAAATAAGAAAGTATTAAAAAGTTCCTGATCTCTATGGAGATCCTCAGTCATCGAGGTCATGGTTGTCCCAAAGGTGCTTTTTCAAGAGGCAACTGGACTTTCTGGTTTTTCTTTGAAGACGTTTTGGTTCTCATCCAAGAAGCTTCTTCAGCTGTGAAAAGTTGCATAAGAAAAGTGAAGCATAGGAGAAAGGGAGCACATGCACCCACAATTTATTTTTGATCCTTTGAATTATGATTTAGGGATCAAAATGGAAGCCTGAGAAGGAACATCACTGATGAAGGCAACATCAGGTAATTAACACCAAATGTTCTCAGTACAGGTAATGCTCAACTTACAATCACAATTGAGTCCAAAAGTTATGTGAGAAATTTGTTAAGTGAGTTTTGCCCCAGTTTACAATCTTTTTTTGCCACAGATAAGTGAATCACTGCAGTTCTTAAATTAGTAACATGGTTGTTAAGTGAATCTGGTTTTCCCATTGACTTTTACTTGTCAGAAGGTCACAAAAGGGGATCACATGACTCTGGGACGCTGCGACCATCATAAATGTGAGTCAGCTGTCAAGCATCCAGATGTCAATCACGTGATCATGGTGAGCCTGCAACGGTCATAACTGTGAAAAATGGCCATAAGACACTTTTTTTCAGTGCCATTGTAACTTTGAATGGTCACTAAACTAACTGTTGTAGGTTGAGGACTACCTGTACTCCTTTCCAAACAAAAATGTTGGTCTTTTGGTACTTCACTGAAACTCAAAAATATTTTAGCCCTGCAACTCATATATAATGATTGGGGAGAAATGAAGAGCAAATAACACAGCCGCAAGCAAATGGTTTATCTAGAAGACTTGGCAGCAGAGTCTGGTCTTAGCCACTCCCATGTTGAGTTCCAGAGTGAGTCAAGCAGCCTTTGATTGAAACATGAAACATCAGCAGCAGAAAAAGCATCCTGCCAGCTCCTTGCTGACCAAGGGGGAGAGGCCAGTCCCGCTAGATGTTTCTGAGAAGCGCCATTCCCACAGCAGGGAGCGTGAAACAGGCGAAGCCAGCAGTTTGCATCTCTTTTGTTCGGGGCATCCAGCCTCTGGCTTTGGGAACTGACTGACGGCAGTTTGCAAATGCATGTGCTTGGCTGGGAGCCTGCCGTTCCCTTTGTCTGGGCCTGCCAGGAGGTCTAATAGGGAAGACGGAGCATGTCATCCCTGACGGCCAGGGCTTCCAAGCAGGAACCTGATGGGCCAACTTCCAAAGAATATTCAACAAGCAGCCTCCAAGGTCCAAGCTATTCTTTCTCCAGACACTGGGACGAAATACAGGTAGTCCTCGACTTACGAACCACAACTGAGCTCAAAATGCCTGCTCTAAGTGAGACATTGGTTAAGTGAGTTGGGCCCCGTTTAATGACCTTGCTTGCTGCAGTTGTTAAGTTGGTAACATAGTTGTTAAGTGAAGCCGGCTTCCCCATTGCTTTCGCTTGTCAGAAGCTCACGAAAGTGTTCTCCGGGACACCGCAAACTCCGGGACACCGCAAACGTCATAAATATGAATCCGCTGCAGAGCATCCGAATTTTGATTACATGACCATGGGGATGCTGCAATGGTCATATGGGTGAAAAACGGTCATAAGTCACTTTTTTCAGTGCCCTTGTAACTTTGAATGGTTACTAAACAAACTGTTGTAGGTTGAGGACTGCCTGTAAGGCTATGGACTAGTATCTTGGTTCTGCAGCTGAACAGAGGTTGCATGGCCCAAGAAGAGGGTGGTTGTTTAGAGAGGGAAGCTGTGGGAGACAAAAAAAGGATGAAATGAATTTAGTGCTTTAAAAAAAAGGTAGCTACATGGAGTAAAGAGAGTTCTTTCCATGTTTTTTTTTTCCATCTAGAAAACCAGAGAAAAGCAAAGTCTTTTTGGAATGTTTTACATTAATGTGGCGTTAAAAGTTGAAATATGATAAAAGGATGTGAGATGTATCCATATTTGATTAATGTAAATCCAAACTTTAAATAAATCTGGGAGGAATGCTCGTGGTGACATTAGATATACGCCAGATGGGAATGCAAATGCATGCATGATTAGATGTGGTGGTGTTTGAGAAATTTTCAGCAAGTATTAGAACTGAATGATGATGAGTATGGATCTGAAAATTAATATATGAAATCCATAGTTGTTGCAATTGATGGGGAAATTAATCTGAAGATTTATCTTATATAATAATGAAAAACTAAAGAAAGAATCTTTATACCTTGGCAGAATGTTCATTTAAGGTGAGGAAATTTTAGGATGTACCAATACTGATGTGGTCTGTTGCAAGAAATCAATCTTGGTCAAAATAAGTGAAAAGAGCTTGGTGGCATGTTTCTGCCTACTTTATTACATGGAAGTGAAAGCTCCACAATCAAAGAGTCTATGGAGATTCTCAGTCATCCAGGTCATATTGTCCCAAAGGTGCTTTTTTTTTCAAGAGGCAACTGGGCTTTCTGGTTTTTATTTGAAGACGTTTTGCTTCTCATCTTCTTCAGAGCTGAAGAAGCTTCTTGGATGAGATGTTACCCTAAATGCAGTGGGAAGGGGTTATCTAAGACCCGCCTGTGATAAAACAATGAATATATGATGAGTGAATATGGATTGATAAATCTCTGTTCTTGACAAAGCCCTTCCTCCAATAATTGCATAACAGCAAAAGCTTCACAGATTCGACATGGCTAGATACGTTGTTTTATACGGAGCCCTTGGTGCTCTGAGCTTGGTCGTTTGGTTGCAGATGTTACATTATCCAATTACGGTAGGTAAAATCATAAGTGCAATTGAGTGTGGGGTTTGTTCCCTGTTATATACAGTAGGTTGCCTTGCCTCTATTGGTGGTTGGATGGTTTTCTTCTTGGTAGTTCTTTGATTTCTTGTTTTCTGCTTAATTATTTACCTGGTATTAATCCTGGCTTCTGGCTATTGGAGAGGATATTTTCTGGTCTTTCTTAGTTTTTTTTTTTATTAATTCTTTTCAATAGTGGGTAAATATTTCTTTTTATGTGTTTGTTGAGGGCTGATTTATGTATTTATTTGCAACTGTTTAGTTGCATGGGAACACAACGGTCAAAGTATGTGTACATTTATACTGTAAGTGCCACTTCTTGGAAACAGGTTGTAAAACTAGCTAAATAATATGTATCATGCTCAAATTAGCAATCTGAAGAGAAAGCTGTAAACCATTGTTACCTCTCCAGGCATTATATCATTCATATACAGTATGTGAGTTTGGAGAATATTGAAGCTTAGAATATTTCACATTATGTAATTAATAATTTGCATTTGAAGTTCCTTGAAATTTTGCTACTGCATTGGTATGACTAAATCCAGAGTTGTCAAGTGTAGACTTCTGAACATTCAACACTAATCTCTGTTGGACCATATGATCAAGGTGCTGTATATTTTAAATTAGAAAATCCATTTAACTGTCTTCTTTATAATACCAAGCTCTGGGGAATTCAGATGTAGATGTTCATTGATTTGAGATGCATGAGTTGGTTTCATTTAAGCCGTGGGTATTTCCTGCTCTATAGTGTCAATGCAGGAAGGAAGCTGCTGCCAGTGTTGGTGTTCTGTGGCAGCTCTATGCATATCTGCATTCCTATGTGCACACTCAGATCCCATTGGTCAGGCTTTGTACACAGATATGAAATTGGTGGGTGCCTTATCAATCTTCATACATAGATCAAGGCTTGTCATTTAAATGTAAGACCTGCTTAATAATTCATTAAGAAGTTTAATATTGCATTATTCATAATCTATCACAAAGAGCATATTATACAATTTGTTATAACCAAACTCAAAAATTAAAAGATAAAGCTTTGGGGGAAGTTGCTATAGTTTCCAAGAGTAGTTTTCCAAAAACAAGAAAGAGACTAGTTACTCTGCTGTATCCAAAGATTGCTAACTATTTATTTATACATTTATTATCTGTTCTATTCTGATGGTAAAGAATGAGTTTGAACTATAAAAGCCGAGCCTGTAGGAAGTCCCATCAGTCTCTCCACACTTCTGCTGTCATTTCTATTGTACAAGGAAACATTATTCAAACGGCAGGCTGCGGACTCCCAGGTAACTGGGGACAGCAGGACATCAAGTATATTCTTCATCAACCTTTTTGTTGTGATGGGAAGAAGTGGACTAACTTTGCTTTCATCTTTCTGGGTCCTCGAATCACCCAGTAGGTGGATTGGCCTTGGCCAAACTCTTTGATAGAACATTGCCCTTTGCAGTCATAAATTTTCCATCCCTCCGACAAGGGTGCTTGGGAATTTTTATTATTATTCATGCAAAACTTTGTTCAGCTTGCCTTTAAAAAGATTTGATGCATTTTCTAAAATCAAGTCAGATCAACAACATCAGACAAATTAAATAAACCATGGGCATATAAGGAAATTATTGGCTTTTGGGGGTGCTTTGAAAGAAATACAATGTGAGTCCACTAATTCACACATTTTTATTATTGAGAACATAAGAACAATGGACATTTGGACACATTTGCTCTAACCATCAGAGTCCAAGCAAGCAGTCTGTTGGTGCTAAATAAAATAGGAAAGAATTTTACTGAGAAATGTTGCCATGCATTGTGTGCTCAAAGTGTGTTACGTATTGCATGTGCCCTGGTAATTTGCTGAAAGCTAGTTATTTTGTGGTGAAAGATGAAACAGTGACTTCCTAATTTCTATTTGCATTTCTTCTTGAATGCCAAAGGTTTTGACAAATCCAGAGGATGGGGCTCTGTTCATGCCCTACATCTAGACGTTTTCTTCTTACAACTCTAATCCTTCCTCTTCCCAATCTCTTCACATTAAACTGGGAGCTTAAGTCATTATTTGAGCTATCTGAGCTATCCATTACTGAAGCAGACTCTCAAATAAGGTAGAGAACTTCCATAGTGAAGACGTTTGCATTGGGTCAAAAGCAGCTCCGGAACTCTGGATTTTCCAAGACAGCTATTCTGAGGACTGTAATGGAGTGTTCTCAAAAGTTTTCATGCTCTCAAGTTATTTGTCCTCATTTTGAGTACTGAGGTCAAACTTGTGTCCACTAATCAGTTAATGTGGATTATTCATTTTATATAGAATCCAGAGGGGGGCTTGTAACAGAGGATTGCATATTTCACATTACAGAAGGCCATGTGAAGAAGTCTCTAATATTGTCCATAAATTTGTAATGGCATGTGATAGCACCTTCAGTATAAATGTGGGACAAACTAGACATCTGGGTTTTTCTTGTTTTTCTTATTGTGAAATTCTATTTCAGGTTGCCTGTATGCAAGTATGGGCCTGCCTTGCAGTGCCTCAAAAATGCAGTGTCATGGTCAAGTATGGGTTGTGGCTTATTAATAATGCCTTTGAATGGCTTGAGTTGTGAGTTGTAGGTTATAGCTAGTGATGTTTTATTGGTCTGTCTTTTAATAAGTGTTTTCTGGAATCAATTTGCCACTATTGATTTGCCTATTGATTTTGTTGGGTAGATAATTCAGCATCCTGAATGTCTGGTTTAATTCCATCAGTTCACCATCACTCTCAAGTGCGTCATAATAGATGTGGTTGTAGTGTAAAGATATACATGATAGATTTGGTGGTATGTTCTGGATGGAAGCTGATAAGCTGATATGCATGGCGACCCATAGGTCTATTGTGTAGTTTCATGGTGATATCAAGGAAATAGACTTGTTCTGTAAACAACTCAAGACTAATAGTAGGGTGGAAGTTGTTGAGAAAAGTTAACAAGAGATTCTTATCACCCATCTCATCAATGAATCTCAGGCAAAGGTGGATTTTCAGGAAGTAAGACTTGTGAAAGAATCCCAAGTCAGCCAATATGTCATAATATGTTGATATATAGTGGCATCTCACAGGTACCCATAACTTTGTCATTGATTTGTAGATATGTGTTATTGCCAAAGAGGAAGCAATTTTGGACCCATGTAGTTTTCTTAACAATAATACAGAAATAGTTGGCTATTGTCTTCTTCCAAAATGTTTTCCCCAAACTAATCTACACCTGTAGGATTTCTTGGTGGTCTCCAGGAGAGGTTTTAACCATCTGTGACTTTAACTAACTTTTCAAGATCAGCCTAGGCTAGCTAACACTGCCATTTGCTGTATTACTGCATTTATTGGGACCAGCAAGACTGCCTAAGAAGGAAACTTCCTTAGGGCTATCAAATGACTTAAGAACTGTCTGAGTTTCATTATACATTGTCCATGACTGTAACTCTTTCTTTTCGATTTTGCATCTTTTCTTTCTAAATCTGCTCTGCAGCAATTTAGGGCCACAGGGAAGAAGAAGGAAGGGGAAAAATAATTCTGTCAGAGGTGCCCACATCTTTGCTAAAATGTTTTGCTAATATGGTGCATCAGTTCTGTCCTATGAAGATTGATAAAGATTTTTCAGATGACATATCTGGATTTTATTTTAATCACCGAAACCACAGTCCTAAAAATATAAACCTAATTTAGGTTGAAGTAAAAGAATGAATTGTATTTGTGCTGCTGCTTGTATTGTAAGCATTTTTGCAGACTCTGTCAACTTTAGCATATAATTCTCCTGTAATTTCTTTTTTTAAATTTATTGTTTGATTTATTCTTTTATTGGATTTGAATGCAAATTTGACTCATGGTAGCTTACTGAATCACAATTAAAACATTCACAATATAACATAAAATGTAACCATCCAAAGCATAACTAAAAATAAAAACAGTACAAATCTATGATAAAGCAGTCATAATTAAAATATCAACAATAAATAGCACACATTTAAAAAGTCAATACTGACAATTAATGTCCACAGTAGCATTGTTGTACAATTATTATCCAACAATATTATTATTATGTAAATAATCCTTGCTACCAATAGAGGAGAATATTTGTATCTCAGGGTTGAATTATGGAGTCAGTTCGTGCTCTCTGAGCTTGGTTGTTTTCTTGCAGACATTACCTAGTTGGCTAATGAAACATCTGCAAGAAAACAACCAAGCTTGGAGAACCCAAGGACTTCACGATCCTTCACAAATATTAATAGCAGCATCTTGACAGTTATATGCAAGAATTTATTCTGCTCTTAAAGGCCCTCTGAAACAGCTCAATTTTTGCTATTTTCTAGAAGGCCACCAAAGTGGAGGCTAATCTGATATCTAAAGAGAGCCAACCAAGACTCCCCTACAGTAAAACATCACTTGGAAGCAATCATATAAAAATCTGGATTGTCTCCTGTTGCCAACTATTCACCAGGCTCTCAATGGAACTAGCTACCAGTTCACTAGAATTCTCTTAAGGGCTTACTGGAATCCCGGAGATCTCACATAAACCATGAAATGACTTGATCACAGCAAAAGGCTCAAAGAGACGCCCCCATATCCAGATCATTTAGCAATTGCTCCAGGACAAATTAAAGTTGAGACAAGACCTTGCTTGTGTATGGAGCCCAATGTTAAGACCGAGCTACATTAAGAAACAAAGGTACTGCAACACAAGGCATGAGATGAAATCTTGAATCTCAAATACAGATGACACCAAGTAGCAGGGTTTCTGGTACACAAGTAGGATATTCAGATTGTTCCTATGGCCTGAGTTCACATTCAAGCACTCACATTCTGAAATTTTAGGAAAAGAGACCTTCGTTGCTAATTGCACTTTTAAACAAAAGACCATATTCTGAACCAGTGGATTTTACCTCAGAGGAGTCTCAGCAGTAATCTAGGGGATAGACCTATCTGTTACTATCTTCTATTAATTTTCTGAACCTTCTCTAATATGTGGGATCACATTAGACCTAGTACTTAAAAGAGGCAACAGTAAATACAAATCAATTTTCTTACTAAAAAAAAGTACAATAAAAAGCTATATTAGTTCAAACTGGTTAGATGACCGTTTTCTTCCTGGGAAAACTCTTCATTTAGGGTACCTGAAGTAATATACTTAGGACCTGATTGACTGGTTAACTATGTTGGAGTAGCACCTCAAAAGGTTTCTCCAATCACACCTTATCAGAATAGAGCATGCATTCCAAAATGAGACCAACCTTCGACCTGTAACCATTATTTTGGCCATCAGGTCAACGGTTGCTTCCCAGAACATCAGCAATTGTCTTTCTCCTGATGTCAGCAGACTCTTGGAACATTATACAAGGATAATTAAGTGATGAATAAGGGTCACCCTGGACAAATAAATCAATTGGATAGTTTGAACACAGACTGATTGAGCAAAAACAAGGAATTTTGCCATGCCTGTTATTATGGCCCTTGATGGCAACTGACTTTGTTAACATTACATCCAAAGGCGGCAAGTGGGAAAGCTTTGTGAGGAATCAAAAGCTGAGCAAAGAGACATGGGCTTTAATTGTTCAGCTTTATTTCTGAAATAAAGACATGCAGGGCATCAATTTCACTGACTTTAATGGAACAGAAACTTGGAACTATTCTTCAGAATGCTAATTGAGTTGGGTTTTTAAAATATGCCTAACATACAGCAAGGATGCAAATTTGCTGTTGCCGTAATCAAGGATTAACTGATGGGATTTGATAAGTGCAGCATCCAGGATAATGTAAATTTAGGTTTAGGTGGGAAAATACTACTATATAAATTCACCAGATGGTGAATTTTCTTAAGCTTTCATATTTAAACATTCCGGAAATTGTTTCTTAAGCATTCAGATTCAAACATTCTAGAAATCAAGGTAATTAATTTCGGGAGAAGATTTTCTTGTACATAACCACTTTAAAATAAAATTTAAAAAATACTGAAGAGATCACTGTTTTTTTAAACATCAAGATCTATATAAGACATAAATAATACTTTGGAAATTTAGCACAATTTGAATTCGATACAAACTCAATCTATGTTCCATGACTGAATATTATAATTTTAATTAAAAATATTGTTTTGTTTAAGCTGTCTTCATATAGACTCCTCAAACTAAGCTTCATTATTTGTTTAATCTTGCTACAGATTGAAGACTAATTACAAAGGAAAATATATTCATTAGAATTGTATCCTGTCTTTACTTGAGGAGCTCAAGATACCTTACTTATTCAACGATGTCTCTCCATTTTATCCCAGCAACAATCCTGTTATGTAAATTGGGCAAAGAGGGAATGACTGGTCCAAAATAATTCAGAAAGTTTCCAGAACTAAAACTGGATCTCAGCCTGGTTCTCCCTGTCCTACAGTAGTACACCACAGTAACTATTATATCAGACTGGCTTTTATAATTAGTTTTGGTATACCTTTATACCTTTAGTTTTTCCTACATTATAAAACCATAAGCCATTGCTCCTGCTCATAGAAACTCCACAGAGTGTTGACAGGATCTTGTTAGTTTCCATTTTTTGACAAATCATTTGACAATTCAATCTTTTAGGAAATCATTCTTTCATAGGCTCTTTTGCAGCTCCTACCAGATATGAGATGCCCTCCTGGAGAATTGTTTGCAGAGCAGAGAAGTGTCACCACCATAATTGCTAATCTCATCTAATTTTTTTAAGAATGTATCATAATAAGCTAAATCCATTATTAATATCAATCTATTCATCTTTCCTTGCTTAGATGCAGCTGGTACTGAATGTGTATTGGGATTATTTGTGTAACACAGTCAAAGTAGTTGAAACTTACATTACCTAACTTGCAGGTTAGGAACAACTGATCTGCTCAATTTTTGCAAAATTTCTTCATATTCTAGGACACGGGTATGACAAGGCAAGAGATGAAGCAAAGAGAAATTTAAGTGATCCACAGTTTCAATTCCCTTGCTCTCCATACCATCAATTGTTACGGTGTTATGAATTAGCATAGGTCTCCCAAATCATATATCTAGTTTACAGTTATGGAATATCAAGATAATTTTATCAAGATTTCCTCTATGTGAAACTCTCCCTCTTTTGAACAATAATTATCTTTATAATATAAAAACGACTTGCATTTTTTTGCTGACTTGATTTGGTTTTGCTTTGGTTTTTTTCCCTGTGCTTAGAGTGGTATTTTTGGATATTTCTTGCTTGCCGGCTTTGGGGGTGCAGAAATCTTCCACTGAACTAATTATTTATCAAGGTCTCCTTCTGTAGAGTTTGCTGATTTATTTTAGAATGTTATTGTGAAAGTATACCAGTGTTAAAATGCTAAAACTTAAGGCAAGAACGAATGTGAGCGCAAAATGTTTAACATCATTGTACGTAAGATATTATATGAGGCATGGATTTGTTTCCTTGATGAATGTGTACAGAATCTATGGGAAACATATCTATGCACTCTCATAAATTACTAGCGTTTACTAAGAAAGGTGTAATGGATGATGTTGAAAGATGAAGAGGGCTTATATACCATAACCAATCAGCCTTTTTCTTAAAGGTCAGGACTTTCTGTCGGGTCCACTTGAGGTTTTGATTCTGCCTTTGCGCTATTCATAGGCACAATGGAACCGTCACTCTCAGCAACGGCGTCCAGATTCACTGGCTCCACTGCTCACAGGGTAACACACAATATTTCACAGCCACAAAACAATTCAGTGTCTGCATAGGCAAACCATATGATTACCATGGGGAGCAATATTGACACATCCTACTGAGCTCTCTTAAGGAGATCCTTAAAAGAGCTGGGCTTTTGAAAGATGGAGAAGGCGGCTTTGCCATTCTTCCCTATTACTAAGTTACCAAATAGCATTTTAATGCTTGGTCTTTATAGGGCAAACGTTGATGCAAATGTCTCCATCTCCCATGCTCTCCTGCCCACTCCTTCTTTCTCATATTACTGATCCTTGACAGTTGTACTACTTTACCAACTGTCCCAGGTCAATCTGAATGTAGCTTCATAGATATTAGCAAGAATTTAAGAGCATGGCAGCTAGCCTCCCTCATTTTCCCCGATGAGTATTTTATCGTAGCATATTTGTTGTTTCTTTCTATTTCCAAGATAAATCCCAGCACCCGCGGGAATTTATGAGACTATGCTGGTTGTCTTTTGGAGACATCTAAGTTCTCTTTAGACAGAAGCGAGTTGAGTTGCACCTGGAAAAAACTCATGAGACCCTCATGAAAGTATTAGGCAGTAGACAAAAATCTAATGTAAAATATATGAGTGATAGCATAATCCTGGCAGGAATGGTAACGCTAAGGGCTACTACTTAACAGCTATAGACATTCCTCGATCTTTTATTTCTTGCTTGTTCTGTATATGATGATTTTCAAGTAATAGAGAGCTCTCTTCTTTGAATATTACCTAAGACATTATATAGGAACATAAGAAAAAACTCTACTGGATCACGCAAAGGCATGTATAACAATCTGTACTACACAATGGTCATCTATCTGCATTCAGAAACTTCATAAACACATTCAGGAGCCCCATAACACATTGCTACTGTGATGCCAAAGGAGCAGATATTCAAAACATGCCACCTACTGTATGATCCAGTGGTAACCAACAGCCAACAAGCCTAGGAGATTTTGCTGGCTTGATTGTTCATGGGGCTAGCCCCCTTTAAAAGCGTCTACATTAGTAGTCGTCACAGCTACAAATTCTGCCGTTTAAGCTCTGTTTTCGGTAAAGTACTTTTTTTTATTATTCTAGTTGTCCAGGTCCAACTAGAAGATCACAAAGATGTGAACATTATATAAAACATTTTTAAAAAAATGTCATGGTTTATAATTCTGTAGAGGTTTTGCCCTATAGGGGAAGGATGGATGGAAGAACATTTGAATTATTCAGATGCAGTAATAACATCAAATACCTACATACAAAGCTACATACCTTTGTGGTTATGGTCTTCTCACTGAGTGGGGGGGTGGGAAGGAAAGTAGTTTGGAAAAAAATAGCATTGACAAATCTGCACATTCTTCCATTGTCTGTAATTGAATAGTTAGCCCTCTGTAATTGAATAGTTAGTTCTTCTAGGATAAGCTGGTTTCTAAAAATGAAAGTAGTCAACTTTTGAGATTTCTGCCACCTAATTCTACCTTAACTTTTAATAAATCTAATTAGTGTGGCCTTTGTCAGAATCTTGTTTTCTGAATATACACAGCTGTCAGGAGTTTGATATTTGTCGATGGCCCAGAAAGGAAAAGGATAAGGAAAAAAGAAAATAAAGTATGTTAAACGAAAGGACTACATAGCATACAGTATCTCTGGTTGCTGTAAGCATCACCCATCCATAGAAAGGTGGGTTGCAAATTCCATTAATAAATTAATTTCAGAACACAGCATGCCAGCTAAGAAACAATGCAACTTGTGCCTCGATGTGCAGTGTTTTAAATTTTGTGGTCACTCTTTGACTTTGAATGACATACTGGGAGCTGTACTTCTAAAGGAGGAGAGGACAAGGATATCCAGAGAGAAGGTTTAAAGCTTTTCAGCTTTCAGAAGGGGAAAAATGATTAAAAGCTAGTTGCATTTGATTTGTTTAAATTAAGTCCAACTTTAATGCCATCTTGTAATGCAGATACACAATTCTAACATCTGGTATGTGTTTTTTAAAAATGGATTTTACCATTTGCTAGGCACTTGGAAGGTTTTCAGTATCATTCTCCTTTGACAATACAGCATAAGCAAAACTAAAATAGTAGTGGAGCTATAGTATTAATATTCCCTTCCTGTCAGGTGCAAGGAGCTAGAACAATACCTTGAGCTGATCAGAGAAGTTTATGGCTACTTGCCTATTTACAAGAATCTTGCGAGAGTAACTGCACTCTCTTGAGAACAACCAGATAAGCACGTCAAGGATTTGGGGGGTGAGGTGGGGTGTGTGGAATGTCAGGTCTCTATTGTTTTCTCTCCTGCAGGAATTCCAAGCTAGTCAGTCATCAGTCTCTTAACTTCAGACACCTCAGCTGCCAATTTCACCATACTTCCATTCTCACATAGAAAATTATTGTTGCTGGTGGTTTTTTCCCCAGGTTGTATTGCAGAAGTTCTAGGATTTCCTACAGGTTTATAAGAACGTTCAGTTTGAGAAGTTACAAAATGATTTCTCCTGTGCCATTGCTGGCTTTTATGACATGTCTTATTCCCCATTCTCAATTTATACATCACCTCTCAGCTTAATAGTCATTGGTATGCTGTAAATGACACAACTCTGCTCATCTTTTCTTTCTGATAGCACCAGGTCAATCAGAAAGCAGCTTTTAATAAATACAGTGTTGGATGGGCTTATGCTATCCTGAAGGAACAGGTGTATGGCATGAAATTTGGCACTACCTTTAAAAATGCAAGTGATAGTAGGTATCAATAATGTTTTTAATGGTCCCTGTCTTCCCATGGCCTTACTAGAGCCATCCTTGACGCTGTTAACTCTAATCTAGACCAGTGTTAAATGTCTCATCATTTGAGAAGAAGGTCCTGAAAACTGTCTGCAGTTTCAGATAGTGGAGAATAGAAATGTACATCTATTATCTGGGACTAAAGTCCCTTCCACCTGAGGTCTTTGCACCACTCCAGAAACAGTTTCACGCCTGGATGTTCTCATGCTGTTATCTGTCTTCAGCAGCTGAGCCAATTTATTTCTGGCTCATCCACAATATGTAGAACTGGCCAAAAGGACATCTTTCCTTTTACAATATATAAAATTTACAACCCAAAGCTCTGCAGGGCTTGTGACTGTTTTCCTATTAACAGGACCTTACTTTGCCTACATCCCAGCTAGGAAGAAGAATCCATTGATTAAAGTCTTCTCGGGGCTTTGAGATCAACATTAATGCAGATAACCACAGTTTTGGCTCATATCCCTTTAACAATTTTCAAGGGGTTGGTGTTAAAGGAGCCCCTTTGAGAAGATCTATTCCTGAATACAAATGGAGGGCTACCTCCATGAAAGACTACCAAGTAAGTAAATAGCAGAATGTCCCATTACAGGAAGAATTACAACAAAATTGTCATGAGTGCAATCTATGGACTTAACCCAGCTATCAATAAAGTTAACAGACATTTATTGTGTTCGAAGCATAGAAATATATGAGGATAGGAAGCCCTCCCTCTAGGCACAGTACAGCAGCACTATCTACTTGGGGCTGCCTTTGAGGAGCACTTGGAAACTTCAGCGGGTGCAAAATGCAGCATCATGGGCGGTCAATGGTGCCAGTTATTTGGCACATGTGACATCACTGCTCAGCAAGTTGCATTAGTTGTCCATTTGCTTCTGGATGCAGCTTAAGATGCTGACATGGCTCAGGCCAGGTTATCTATGGGAAAGTCTCTTCCCAGTTGTTTCTACCTATTCTGTCAGATCTGGCATGAGGGGCATCCTGCAGGTACCATTGACCAAGGAGTGTTGGCTGATGGGGCCTTGTTGGAGACCCTATTCTGCTATAGCACCCACCCACTAGAATATCATTCCTCCAAAGATCAGTTGGCCCCAATCCTGCTGGTCTTCTGGGCTTGCGTCTGAGGCTATGGTGTTGAGCCTGGGACACTAGCTCATTTCCTGGCTCTGCTGAGGACTGTTTATGATTTTCTGGCTGTGGTGTTTTACATTTGGTTTTATTTATGTTTTTGTATTGTTTTAGTATTGTGAGCCATCCACAGCCATCCACTAAGTGGTATATAAATTGATATAATAAATCAATAAACTATATTGAAGAAGGGAAAGGGATAAGAGAAGTTCCCTTTGTTTCTTAACCCAGAGACTCATTTAATTAGGAGCAGAACAGCCTGGGAAGTCCCTTCCCCTTATCTACATTTGCCATTTGCCACAGTAGTCAAATAGATTTGAAGATAAAAGGAGAGAATGCAATCTCCAACAACGTGAGAATGGGAGCAATGACCTATGAGATCAAAACTGTCCCTGCAGGGAAATCCTGTGGAGAATAGAAGATCCCCACATTACAATACTAATATAGTTTAAGAAAAACATGACATGAGAATGAACAAATGTGCCAACTAACAACTTGATTTAATGTAGGATGTGGTAATTTCTGCTTGCTCTGCTACTGCACTGCAGTGTTTGCACAGTAGCATCAAAATGGGCAGGGGAGGTAGCCATCTTGGGGCCTCAGACACAAGAGATCTGACAAGCCCGTCTTAATAGTCACTTCTTGCCTCATGTCCTCAACAAGCTTGAATTCACAAGCTACCACCCTGGGGTTGCTTGCTTGAAGAATTTGCCAGCTCTAGAAGGAGAAGATTGTAGTTTTCGATGAAAACTCTACCTCAGCAGCAATCAGGGCTCAGCTCTTCCATGGGATTTTCCTTAGGATATCCAAGTCTACTATTAAAAATACACAGAAAAATGCAGAGAATCCATATTGCTTTGGTGGACTTGATTTATGGACCATGTGTTTGTTCATTGCATTTCATGCATTCTCTTGTGCTCTTTTGATCCTGGACCTTGGGAGTTCATTTAAAATGCAAATACTCTAAGCTAGTTTTTGTTGGTTTGTTGAGCTTCGGTGGTTGAGCATGCTTATCATGCACATTAATGCAATAATGCAGTTCACAGGCCATTTGCTGTCATTAGGTTTGCTTGTGGGAATTGCTGAATGTTACTCCTCTGTCATGTAGCCAAAGTATATACAGAAATTTGCCCTTCTTCTCTTTGACTAATTAATTTATTTGTAAAATTTATTGGCTGCTCATCTTACCATGGGATAACTCTGGGTGGCTTACAATCTTTGTAATACTAATGTTCTTCTAGCTCCATCAGTGAATGGGCATCCACATCCAGACTGTTTCTTAGAGGCTATTCACTGGCATCTGCTACCCAACCTACATTGCAAGAAGGAAGAAAGATTATTTTTTTAAATGGAAAGAAATTCAGTGCATTTCCGTTAACTAAGATTTTAGATCTGACTGACTCTCAAACAGCTTGCCCTGTAGGTAACTGAATGGAATTCCTTTCAATTAGCCTCCAATAGAAAGGCCTGTCAGAGGGCTCCCATAAGGAACATTTGTTTCTATAGAACTTGCCTAAACCTCAACTATTTTGAGAACTTTTCTTTTGTCTCACAAGCCATGTTCAAGTGGTCTGAATATTCTAGGTGGGACTGTTTTGTTCAGATTTGAAAAGAAAATGGATTTTCCAAGTTGCATTGATGTCAGCTGTGATGTCTATAATTGCCTGGCTCTTGTTTCAGGGGCTCTGAGATGGATTCTACTGACTCCTTTAAGATTCTTGACTGTAACTGAATTGCACCTGAAAACATAACTTGGTAGCCAGATATTCTGTAGCTACCCCAATGATGTTGGATTGCCGCTTCCTCTTTTTGACAGTTGTTCAACTTAAGTCCATTTGAACACAGCTTCAAAAATAAGAGTTGAGCTTTTCTTTTCATGTAAACTTATAGTACAAACAGTAATGGAATCCAGATAATGTACTCTATAATTTTACAAAACTGGAACAGTCACAGAAGCGTAGATTTAAAATAGATCTCAAGATCAACTTTTTTAATCCCTTCAAGATGTAGAATGCAGGATGCAGCTACAATAATGGTGAGAGATAGCCATTCACAGATGCTTAGGTATCTCTAGTACATGAGAAACCCGAGGTTTCCAGAGGGAATCTGTTCCACTGGTAGACAATTATGAAATTTCTTCCAGTGCTAAGCCAAATTTACTTTCCTGTTATTTCCATTAATTGGTTCTACTTTTGTCTTCTGGAACCCAGAGCATTCACTTGTATCATAACTATACTGGCCTTCTGTAATGGTATGTGGGAATGACCTTGTGTATGTGAGTGTGAGGGAAAGGTATAGTCTAGGGAATGATCAGAGAAGAGAGGGGAAGCTTGCAACTGCCTAACGGGCAGAGAAAGAAACTCGGAAAGGATCCTCCCTAACCTATCAGACTGTAAAAAGAGACGTGGGGAGAATTTGTGCTTTCAGATTTGTAAGATTTTGTTAATGTAGGATTAGCTCATCAGGTCATGCTTCCTATCTGGTCTACTTGGGAAGGCTAAAATTAATTTAAGAGTGGCAGTTTGGTAAGATATATTTATATTAGATAAATTTTAAAGGAATTAATTGCATTAATTAAATCATTTTAATTGTGCCATTTGATAGCGCTTTCTTAAAAGTATCCACAACTGACTTACCAACTATGAAGTAAATTCACTGACTTCAGTGGGACTAATTTCAGGTATAGGATAGCAAAACTGAGGCAGCCCTTTTAAATCCACTTAATTTCAATTAAGGCTCCTTGAATTCAATGAGACATTGTAAATTCCCATCTGTCTGAATACTAGGTGGATGTTTAAATGCAAAATCAATGAGGAAATTATGAATGAAATTAAATACACAGAAATGTAATTGAAGAATACTTCTAGGGGATGAACTGGTGATGCAACGTTTACTGAGTGCTGGGAAAGCTGAATTGTGATATACACAGTGGTACAAAGAGTATTGGGTAGTAACCTTTTTTTTTTTTTAAAAAAAAGGAAAATACAGGTCAGGTATATTAAATGTTACCTGAATAGAAACGTGTGCACCCACTCACTCACCCACTCACTCACTCACTCACTCGCGCACACACCCCCAAGCAGTTCAACCAAGCTGTGAAAACATTTGCTATTTTCCACTTCTGCTAAATTCTCATCCAATCTGGGAGAAAGGAAAAGTGGAGATAAATTTGGAATGTAGCAGAATCCGATCCATGAAAGAATTTCTCCCTGGAGTGTTCTCCAATAGGCTACAGAGTGCCATTCATGTGTCCTAACAGATGCCCAGCAGAGAATTTCCAAGCCCTAAACCTGACTGTAGTCTCTCGTGTTAATGAGGACTCTTGATGCACTTTAAGGTACACTGCTGAGTGGTTTTAAATCAGAAGGCATCCTGCTATAGGAAACTTTACAGTGGGTACTGAGACCAGTCTGTTAGCATTCCAGATGTGGCGCCTGTACCTTGCCTATGGCCAGCATTCATTTCTGCACTCCACAGCTGGTCCATGTAAATGTGCCATATTGCAGCCCATCTGCTCAGAGAGTGCACAGTGGCGCATCTCTCTCTGACAGTGGACCATTTTATTGAACACTATAAATATCGAAATTCATAGGCATGAAGCAGCAGATTTTTAATGTTACTTAGAGAGACATTTGAGCCGCAACCTTTGGCAGAAGCATACACTGTTACTATCTCAGTACACTGCGCACCATTTGGTTCAGACTCATGAACAACTTTTCCAGAGATTTCATGGCTCTCCAATCCCAGGTAAAATGGAGTACAGACCCTGTGGGATGATATTTAGTGTGAATGTCACCCTGCATACAATGCACATTGGGGATATGGACTTTCCAGCCCTGTGCTGCGTTAAACCATATGTTAATGTTTTTATACTCAGAAAAGATTAGATCGGGGACCAATAAACTTTCAAAACTACAAATAATAGGCTAACCATTATGAAACGTGAGGTAT
>JANHFL010001217.1:194525-205703 GCA_032468155.1 Oxyrhabdium leporinum | reverse complement strand
CCCACCCCCCACTTCCCAAAGCCTCTGCAGTTTTTCTTTATTTTTAAATGGCAAGCCTGCATATTTTGCTTCAGGAAAGCAGCTTATCCATATTTTATAAGTTAATATGTGCAGACTTTGTAATAAAGAATAAACATCCCCATTAATTTGAAATTGCTGGCAACTGATCTGGAACAGTGACAAATTTGCTTTGCTTTGCAAATTTGCTCCGTTCAGCAACCTCTAAAAAGTGTATGTTTAGGTGACAACATCACTGCAGATGTTTATATAATTGTTCGCTTGACAGTTTAACAACTGGCCTCCAAAGCTAAGCTCAACTACAAAAACAATGACGGTTTAAAATTCTTTCTTTGGTAGCTTTGTTGGCCACACAGAGTCACTGGCATGAGATGAACGGCTATACAAACTGAATAAATAAATAAATAAATAAATAAATAAAGTCTGCAAAAAGAAATGCATGATATCCAAACAGCCCTTTAAGATGAAATGTCATTTCAGTTTCCAGGGTTAATTTAACATAGGATTTACCCTTTTAAAAAAGGAAAGTTGTTTTGATGACTACAATAATGATGTGAGAAAGTATGTAATGGACTTTATAATGTTCATATGTGGTATAGTTTGTGTGTATGTTTCAATGAAGAAACAGGAAGGAGGTCTCAGAAGTCTATGAACTGTACTAAATATATTTTTCCATTTCGTCCTTCTTCGGGGCCATGCTTAGTACAACTAACAAATGTTAGGCATGAACAAACCAGACAGTATTGCTTTCTCCAAATTCTTTGTATCTTATTTCTTGGCAGATGTGTAATATTAAAGACGAAGAGCCTCACTTTAAAACAGAGGTGGCCATTGTCACTCAGTACCATCAATGCTGTTGAAAATACTTGCTTTTCTTTGCCTGAATCAATGGCTATATCAGTTTCACTTTTTCCCACATTCAGATCCTCTACCCTGCTTTAGTTTTATGTTCTTTCCGTCCTCTTTGTGGAGAAATTATTTTTGTGAATAAAGGCAAATATAGGTGTCCCAGGATAATGTTGCTGGATCCAGTCTGGATCGGTGTACTGGGACCAGAAGTTTAGTCTTCCAAGCTTTTGGACTTGTGCTGGACCCCATCCTCAGGGAACTTCTCTCTACCAGCAATGTGTGACTGAGTTCCCTAAGAATGGGCTCCAACAGGAGTCCCGGAGATTGACCTGGTTTGGATCCTGCAAAATTATTTTCATTTTTCTTTGTACCTCTCTACTTTATATTTCAATAAAGTAATGAAAATAAAATAAACAAAGAAAAGTTTGTGAATTTATTTGAAATGTCCTGCTGGAATTGTAACCTCCAGTTCTGTTGCAAAAATATTTTACAAAGCATGGCTGCAAATTTCTGGTAGCCATTTTTGCAGCTCAAAAGATTGCAGGGTGTGCTCAGAAATAAGTCCAAATGACATTTAGTATGCCTTCCAAGTGAGTTTGTATAGGATTGAAGCCGCAGTTTTTAGAGTATGGCTTAGTTGCATTAAATATAAAGAAAAAAAATGGTGGGAGAGAATTTATTCCTAATGCTCTGTGTGCTTTTGGATCTATTCACAGTCATTTCTCCCAAGTAGTGAAATATCACTTTGAGAATTTTCTTTAACTCAAAGTAAAAAATAGGAAATTTAACAAATCAGTTTGGAAAAATCCACTGGCACATATGTTTCTTAGTACTGCTGTGCTTCAAGTCAGCACCATTATAATTTTTCAATTGTCTTTGTTGCAATTTTAAAAGAAAAGAAAGAAAGGCATCTTTAACAGCAAAGTCATAACATTTCAACAACAAGCTGTGTCATTGTTCAAACAGTTCCCTGAGTTCCCAATCAGTGGCAGTGTTATGTAAGGTGGCAGGTTAATAAATGCGACACACTGAAATCATTTGTACCAGATTATCTCTCCTTCCAATCTCTGACAGATGCTAAGTCCAGCTGGTAAAGAAAAGTTTATAGGCGAGCTGGATCTGGGGCCTTCACACACTCCACAATGTTGGCTACCAATGCTGGTTTTAATGAGTCACGAATTGCCTGTTTATCTTCTGCTCCCTGCTGTTTCTGCATTTTCTCTTCCAGAACAATCCTAGAAACACATGCTGCTACAGACGCTGGAGCAATGTGTGTAGACATTTGAGCCAAATTATTATAAAGAACTCTTTCTTCTCTGATATTAAAAAAAAAAAGAGTGGAGGGGGGAGGGAGAAAAGCCCATTGCCTAGCAAATCGTTCTCTCAGATGTTCACTCTGACATGCTCAATATGGCCTGCCACAGAAAGTTGGAGACATTCGGAACCTTAACAACTACCAAAAAATGACAGTGTAATTGGCAGGTTTTGTTGTTCATGTTCTGGCTCAGCTAAAAAGTGCTCTAAACACTTTGTTTAATGATGTTATATTATGACAACACATGGCTTCTATACAGCAAGTCATCATGTTTAACATGCGTCCACACAGGAACGGGAGCAAGCAGCCAGAAAATGGTAACAAATATAGGAAAACAAAGCTTAGCAAAGTGACCAGAAGCTGCCTCATCCAA
The DNA here is from genome assembly GCA_032468155.1 of Oxyrhabdium leporinum. NCBI lineage: Eukaryota > Metazoa > Chordata > Lepidosauria > Squamata > Cyclocoridae > Oxyrhabdium > Oxyrhabdium leporinum. The sequence continues at coordinate 203,148 of JANHFL010001217.1, read as the reverse complement.
TCCCTTGATAGCAGAAGATCATAGGCATTGCTGATGTGTTGAAGGCAGCAGGAGAGAGACAGTGTTGCCTGTATAGTAGTGTGTACAGTCATCCCATGGACACTGTTGGAAAACAAGTTTTTGTAATGCTATGGAGCTCTGACAGATCTACTTGACAGTCAGAAGGCAAAACTGTCTGTAGCCTACCATTTTTGATGCCCTTCAAAATTATTACTAAGATTTATCAGCAACTCATAGACAGCTCTCCCAATCTGCAGGGTGAGGCAACTTCTTCATGCAGCAGGAGCTGAGATGCATGAAATCAGGGTTGTCTTGGGTTCTCACTAGAGACGAAGATGCTACCCCACCCTTTTCCCAGTACACAAACAGATGGACTGACAACTAAATCTTATTTCAATGTCAGAGGAGAAATAGTGTCTCCTACCAGAACTGATGCAGTCTGCTAATTCAGCAGGGCCAAGACAGGCTGTGTGACAGTTGTGTAGCAACACATGAATCTTGAGAAGTTGTGAGGGCTGTTCCCTTCCAGCTTGTCTGAGGCAGTCACTGCTGTGTGTCTCTTAAGAGGTCTTTGCCTCCAGTGCACAGAAGTTCCTGGTCCTTTGTCAGTGTTGAAATGTTAGCCTTTCTACATGATATTGTGTGTGAAGAATGTCCATCCTTTCATTTGCCTTCAGCAGCAAAATTATTTGAAATAGTCCTGCTCAAAATCATGCCATCATTCTAAGGTAACTTTCCAGGAGAGTATAGCTTTAGAAAGCCAATCTGGCATCTTTTTACTAGATTGATTCTATTAGATTAGAAGCCCATTGGTAAAGCTAAGCCACATTTAAGTCTTCCAAGCAGAAGTATAGCTAAACATACACTTAGATGTTTTCTTTCTTAAAAAATCTTAAATTTTTGGATTGGGGAAAAAGAACATCACAAATGTTCTTTTAGGCACCACTATCAGGTAGGATCTTCCTGACACGTCTTCTGGGCAGTCCAAGAGCCATGCGTGGCTTCAGCCTTGGTTTTATGAACCCCAATCTCATTCCCAGATCAGTCCACTGATATGTACTGGTAGGATAATGCAGTTTTTAGTTCTCCTCCCCTCTCCTCAGATAAAGCAATATATGGGCATCAAAGTTCCTGGCATGGGATTGGATTACCTGCCTCTCCCTGAATATATCACCCCATCCCATTAGATCTGGCAGAAAAGGCATATTGTGGGAAACATCTGCCAGGGACTTAAATTTGGTGGGCCTAGGAGGTGAGTATTCTCTATGTGATGTCCTCCCTACGTACATTCCCTACGTTTGAAATATCTTTGTTATCATTCTGGAAGTCCCTTAAGCCCTGGTTATGGTACCATCCCTAGTGGTCCCAGAGAACCAGATAATGGCTCCATGTGGTTTGCACCTTTAAAATTCTTCCAGTGTTGTTGTTGTTTTTCATTTTATTAATGACTTTTAATATTTTTATAGTGATTGTTTTTATATATTCGTTGCTTTATTGATTATCACACACTGCCAGAATTGCTTTTTATGAGAAATATGGAAAGATATAAATGTGATTAATAAACAAACAAAAATATAAGTTCCAAGAGTGGAAACAAACAAGCACATTCTCTGCAGATTTTAATACTTGGACAGGGAGATTGAACACAACTTGAGGGGAGACCCTTTCATTGAAATATCTGCTCAAAGCTACTTTGCCAAAAAAGAGAAAAGAAAGTGCTATATGTTTATCCAAGCTATACATGGTTTACAAAGTAATTCAGAATTTAGGTTTTGAAAGCCCTTGTCACTAGGTTTGGAATAATACAGCAATGTTAAGTAGAGTAGAATAATATTTTTCTACTACAATTCATGCAGTACACAACACAGATATGTTAACACAACTGCATTCTTAAGCTCTGATACAGAGAAAGAAAGGGAGGAGGAGAGGGGGGCATGGGGGGAGAGAGAGAAAGAGAATATATATATGTATGTATGTATGTGTGTGTGTGTGTGTGTGTATACACACACACACGCTGTATCTTTGTATGATAACAGAACAATTGCCAGATTCTTAGTTTTCCCAAGATTCTATTTTGCATTTGCTTGCGGGTAGAATACAGATTTTGATGTCCTCATTAAGAAATGGCAAAGAGAACATTTCCCCCAGTGTCCCCAATTATTAACAGAATGTTTTGAATTTGCCTATTCTTTGCACATGGGAAACTACATGGTCATTAGACAGATGTTGAAACTCACCAATTTTATATCCGGCAGCTGGAGAAGACAATGGATGTCATATGAAATATAGCCAGGGAAGGAGTACATAATCTGCACTAGTAGACTGAAAATCATGGCTTGTGATTGTTCACTGTCATCCAATAAAAGGCCACACCACCATGATGTGGTATTGTGTTATTTGCAAGATAATCTAAGGTCAGTGTTATTCAAGTAGCCAAATGATTATTAAGAGAGACACACAGACGAGCCTTTTACAATTCTTCTAGCTTTATTTAGGTATTTAAAAGCAGCGACGATGGTGATGGGAAGGTGTACCATTTAAAGATTGTCAACATCAAGATGTGGAAGGAGACAGTACGTTTAGCAACCAACCATGAAATCTTATTCTGCAGTTGCCTTCTTAATGGCATCTCTTAAGGTCAGTGGCTTTGAATTGCCCCGATTGTATCGGGTCACTCAGGCAGCATTGGCCGTGGAGAAAGGCTTCAGACAGGGACAACAATGACAAAAGTCACCCTTTAAGCGTTCGGCCTTCTATATCATCCAGTTGATTTCATGGCCCCCCACTATTATGTCACTGTTTGACCAGTTTGCTTTAAAACAGCTTAATTGGCTGAAAGGAAAGCTATGTTTAACCATGTTTGTGAGTTTATCAAAAAAAGAAACAAGGCAAAGCTTCAGAAAGATCATTGTCTGCCTTGCCGGAAACCTTAGATCTGAAACAAAGCAACATTCCTTTCATACAGAAAGAAGGCCTTGACAACAAGTTTCCTTGGGGAAATTACAGATTCTGAAAAGTGGTGATGTAGATATTGTCTTTGGACTATTGTTGACAAATTGGTGAAAAAAAATCAATATAATCTGCAAAACATAATTTTTTAACAATACACTAGGGGCATTTAATTACAAAAAATTATTCTACAACATTTTAAGCATGGTTTAAAACAACTTTTCACTTTAAAAAGATTCTGATGGTATATGTGTGTGTGTGCATGTATATATTCTGATTTGGAATATATAGTTGCGAGGAATATGTATTTAGTTCAGGGCTGTCAAATTCACAGCCCATGGGCCAGATGCATCATGTGCTGCCCATGCCCGGTTTAGCAAAGGGGAAAAAAGTCCCAATACATCACATGACAACGTGAGTTTGACACCGCTGATTTAGTTTCTGTGAATTAACACTGCATGTCAAATTTCTGATGAAATTGGCTTCCCAAAATGGTGTTCAACCATGTATAAATGTTCAGCCATATGCTTGTCACAAATATTACTTTATGGATATTAGCAAGATATTTCCTCAAGAAGTACCCTCTGGTATTTAAAGAAATGCCTCAGGGACACTAGGCTGCTAGGGCCATCCCTTGATGTCTCAGGATATGATGATAGAAACTGGCAACCATTATCCCACCAGTCTTCTTCTATGGTAAGGGACAGATGACGAGAGGAAGGAGAAGTTCAGATTCCTTGAAAGATGTTTAGACTATCTGGACATTTATTTCAGACTTCATGTTTTATAAATGATGCAGTTAATGGATTAGTATTGTTTTTAATTAAGAAAAGGGAGATGAGAAAGTTTATAAATAAATTAAAATAATGATCAACCATATTTCTTAGTTGTCTTTTGTTCTTATTCAATAGCAGACGGAATCTTTGCTCAATTTGAAGTGCTTCTGGAATGGAAAGCATGGCACATTTCCACAACCCTTGCCACTTTCCAAACATACTACTGTAAAATGCTTCACAAAGAACTAACTGGAAATTTTAGTTAATGCAGAAGGAAGCTCCTTGTGTACCACTGGGAACTTTCCGAAGTTGTCATAGGATGCTAGCATTTTGGCATCTATACCAGCTGCTACAATCCAAGGAGCAAGTAAATAATTCACATAATCCTTCATGGCTTGAGGATGGGATACCTTCAGGACCACTTTTTCCAAGTAGAAGGGCTGGTAGGAAGGGACTTGGATGCAAATGTTATCTGCCAAGCTCTTCTTCTGAAGAAAGTCAACATCCTTTTATCTTCAAAAGCTCATATTTATAGTGTTCAAATGTATTTTTTTTTAAATCTACGTTTTGACCCCCATGAACCATTTCAAATAATCGGTGGAAGCTTTCATTCAAATTTCCAATTATCCATTTAAAAATTCTTTTTCCCCAGGTCTGATGTCACATGTATTTCTTTTATCTTTAAGATTAAAGCCTTCATAATGAGAAATTAAGTCCTCCTTGCTCATATTTTTTGAAAGGTGAAGCAAAGGGTGATTAAATCAGAAACAAAGTCGGTAATTAGCAATATAAATCTCTGAATGATTTTAGTAGGTCACAAATTTAACGGGTACAGACTTTGGACACATCTGCTCTTTTGGCAACTACTTTCCTTTCTGCAGGTTCTGATTGGATGGTTGTAATCATATGATAGATCTCCTGGAAGTTATTTGTGTTCCCTGAGCTAAAGACAAGCAAGTTGATAAAACTCAGTATGCCTAAAATGCGTCAACCCTTCCTGTAACAAGTAGAACAAAATTCTTAGTAACTAAAAGCCACAGCAGCTAATCCTCTGCAGTCTTTTTAGAAGACATACCAAGGGAAATAAACGTAGGGCTTTATAACAATAGATAAATTACAGCATATTGCTTGCCTTTTTTTTTCACTGAGAGAAGAGATAACTTTTTAAAAAATAAGATGGTTAAATCAATTTACAGGTAGTCTCTGGTTAGCAATTTCTGTTGCTAAGAGATGCAGTTATAAAGTGTGATATCATGTGATTGCATTGCTTAACAATGGCAATACTGGCAATCCCAGTTGTTCTTGTAACCTGAGGGCTGTCTAGGTTGTTAAGTGAGGACCTTACCTAATCACAGCTTCCTGCTGGCTTCCCCATTGACTTTGCTTGTGGGAAGCCAGCAGGGAATATCAGAAATCACAATCATGTAATTGCAGGGATGCTGTGACTGCCAGAACTGTGAGGACCGATTGTAAGTACCACTTGTTCAGTACCATGGTAATTTTGAAGAGTTGCTGAATGAATGGTACCCCAAGCACTATCTGTACTTTTGATCTGATATTGTTTGAGTACTATAGAAATTGGACTCCATCTTTACTCCAATTTATATCTTGTAATTTAATGGCATTTCTTAGAGCATATTGTTATGGGGCCATTCGCTTCCTCCCTATGGTTTGTTTGTTTTATGAGTGTACCTGTTACTTCCCCTGAGATTTCAGTATAGCATTTTAGCTATTTAACAACAACTTTATAAATTACTTTTGGAGATGATGATTTGCTCCAGGTCACATTGTAAGCTTCATGGCAGATCTGAGATTTAGGCATTTCATGTTCAGTCTGAATCCAGAATACATCAATATCAATAGCATGATATGTTGTTTTTATTTAATGGTTTTTGCATTCCTTCTTTAAGGTTATCTTCTATTCCTCTACGTATAATGAAGAAAGTGCTAATTTCTGGTTGATATTTTGTGCTCCTATTGTGATGATTCATGCACCCAGATCAACACAATTCCTGGGTGTATGTGGGTGAGTCTTTCAGATCTTCTAATTAAGAACGCAAGGCCTCATGATCAGTTATTCACCAGTAAAAGAAACAAATTTGACCAATAAAGCAAACAGATTTGGTAATAATGACTCTCTGTAGCATCCAAGTCAGAAGGATGACAAATGCATTGGCAGTTCCATTTGGAAGGAAAAAGACACAGGGAGAAATGTTGTCTGAAGATAGTAAAAAGAGGAACAATATGGGGAGATGTTGTTCTAACAGAGCTTTGGTAAAGTGATGACAGTACTGCTACAGAGAATTTCATCCTCTCCTGTTTGTTCTGGGCCATGAGCATGTCCAGAACAGTGCAGTCTTTGCAATACAAGGAGGAATTTGGATAGCCAGTGTACTACAAAGCCCTTCATTTTCAAGTTGATGGAGGCCTTGGTTATTGAACATTGCTAGCTGTTGTGGTTATTGGTAGTAATAGAAGAAGATAGTAGATGCCAAATGTAATTCGGAGGCTTTCTTGAAAAATATTTTGCTTTTTTTCCTCATTTGGATTTTGAATTTTTTTTCAAAGAAATTGAAGAAAAAATTTGAAGCATGCTGAAGAGAAAAAAAAAACATTTGCCGTTCTTTGGGGAATTTAAGATTTATCTTGAGAGGTGCCTCATCAATCCATTCCTTTTTTATTGTGTATGTGTGACTTCCATGTGTCATATCTTCTGGGAGTGATTCACTGCCTTTGTCAAAATGTGCATTTTCTGAAAATATTCACTTCTCTGTTCTCTGGTAGCCCCCGAGGAGGCAATTATTTAATGGTGGAAAAGGCAATTATTTAATGGTGGAAGCCAATCTGAATTTTCAAAATTCCAAAATAAATCTTGGAGAAAGGTTTTCTGAAGAAAACAAAATGGCAACCACTCCATATCTCTACCTCCCTTGAAAGAATATTGCCTCATATCTGAAATAAAGCTAAAATGAAAGAATTGGTTTTAATGCAGGTGATTAATTATCCTTGTCCATTAAATTTATCCCATATATATATGTGTATGAACAGAACATATATTCTATCATTCGGTGTGGTTTGATAAACTTCCTTAGATCATTCTTGAGTCATCTTTCATTACTTACAGTACAACACTCATATGTGAACATGGTGAGTGTTCTGGCAGACCGTGCGTGAACATCATGCAGTTCAAAAGGACTGTGTTCAGCATGGAGCTTTGGGTTTTTTCTTACAGAGTCCTAGCCTTTGTTTAGGTGTCAAGGGAGCATCCCTCTTATCTCTCAGATTGATGGCATCGTCTAGGACTTCCCACATAGACAAGATAAACTAAAGACTTCTGCAGACAGGTATGTAACTGTGGAGACATCATCACTGCAGAAGAAGACTTCTGATCAGAGTGAATGTTTGTCCCCACAGTCTTCTGGCAGAATGGTCACCTTTGACATGACTCGTTGAATAGCAGTTTGTTTTTTAATTTTCATGGTTCAGCCATAGGCCAAGAAAAGTAAATACATGTAGGCTGACAACAGTGGTTTTAAAGCAAGTAAGACAAGAGTTCCCCTCTTTTCCTCCCCTTCTTGAATCTGTGGACTATTTTGGTAATGGTCACGTAGGAATCAATCTAATGTTAAGCATTTGAAGTGACGATGGAAAATATTTAGAAGCAATATTGATAATTAGTGGATCCAACAAGAATTCCTACTCAGCAGATATGATTCAACCACATTGATTTTGCCACTGAAGCTATCTCGTGAGTAGACAGAAATGTGTATCTTGGAAAATGTGTAGCTTATGTTTGTATAAATAATGTTTTAACTGTCACCACACATATAGCAAGATGGGGCACACTGCGTTCCTTCTCAAAATAGTTCAGAGGTGGTGCTTCAGATCTTGTTCAAGCAGGGCACCTCTCTGTTCATCGTTAAAGCAGCATGTCTTTTTTGTTAAGTTTACAAGTGATTCTGCAAAACGAGGTGTCTGCTTTCAGGAGTCAACTCAGTGTTAGTCTTAAAGCAAATGCAACATTTTTTCAGGCTTGTGTGGTAGAACTTAATTCTGATTTATTTCTGAAATATATATATAGCCCTCATTGGACGTTGGCGATCATGTTGGCAATCCTCATACTTATAAAAGGGGAATGAGCAATAATCAGCAGTCTAAAAGTTAATAAGAAAAAATGAACAAGAAAAAGCACACAATATATTGTCTTTTGAAATCATAAGAATGAATGGATAAGGAATGTTGTGCCAGCATTGTATTAGTTAACTCAGAGGAGAAGAAGAGAGAGTGATAAATGCAAAAAGGACTTGACAATAGGCCTCCAAAACACATACTAATCCTAGTTGGGATGAAAAAAGTCCCATACTTGCAACATGGCATTCTCATTGAGAGAGGTGGGGGAGGAAAAGAGCAATTCCTACCTCCTATGGCTACTGCCTCTTCTCCCATCTCTGGAGAATCCTTTTGGCACCTTTTGTTGTTATTTTGAAATTGCTTCTTTGATGAGGGCTTTCTGGAAGGCCAGAGAACTTAAAAAAATGAGGGTTTTCTGGAAGGCCAGAGGACACCCTTTCTCGAGAAATGATTTGAAGATGCTGCCACCCATACATTTTCCATGAATCCATAACTAAATCAAACAATAAATAATAAAGCAAAATAACAACAAAGACAAAGAGAGCACCAGAGAGATCTCTATGACAAGCAAGTGTTACCTCTCTCTTTTTTTCTTTCCCTTCTGTCCAGTGGTGGGCTGCAACCAATTTAACAACCGGTTCGGTGAGCCTAAGGCACTTCCTCGCAGTGCTGAAAATGGAACATTTAGAAGCTCAGCTGCTTACCTTCCAAGTCAGCAATGGTAAGTAGAACAGCGGGGGGGGGGGGGTGCGGAATCGGCTGTTCCA
>JANHFL010001217.1:180394-194425 GCA_032468155.1 Oxyrhabdium leporinum | reverse complement strand
GGAGCGGAATCGGCTGTTCCACGCGATTGAGATGAGCTAGAAAGCAGGAAAAAAAGGACAGGATAGGGCAGGGGCGGGGGGGGGCAGTTGATTGTCGGAACTACCGATTTGCCTGAACCAGTCTGAACTGGCAGCATCCCACCACTGCTTCTGTCCTAAAAGTACCTTTCTACAATAGGATGAATGTTTATTGCAGGCATTGCTTACAGCACAGGTAGTCCTCAACTTACAACAATTTGTTTAGTCACCGTTCGAAGTTACAATGGCACTGAAAAAAAGCAAGTTATGATCATTCTTCACACTTATAACCATTGCCCCGTCCCCATGGTCACATGACTTACATTTGGATACTTGACAACTGGTTCATATTTATGATGTTTGCAGTGTCCCAGAGTCATGTGATCATTTTTTGCGACCTTCTGACAAACAAAGTCAATGAGGAAGCCAGATTCACTTAACAACCATGTTATTAATTTAACAAATGCAATGATTCACTTAACAAATGTGGAAAGAAAAGTCATAAAATGGAGCAAAACTCACTTAACAAATTTCTCACTTAGCAATATAAATTCTTGGCTCAACTGTGATTGTAAGTTGAGGACTACCTGTATATGTACAATAGGTTGCTAATAGGATGCAAACTCCTTACGTATCTAGGTAGTTTCTGATTCAAAGGCTACTCATCTGTTTAGATGTCAGCCTTTTTTATTTAGGCACAGTGTACTTCCAACTAACTCCAGAAAAAAATCATCACATTTTTAAAAGTCCTATTAGTGCCAATGGAAGGATTTTCAGATTTTAATTGCTTTGTACAGCACAATTTTTAAAGCCCATCTTTTTAATAAATACTCAGATTTTTAACCATTCCAGACCTACTATTTCCCCAGTGCTCAATTCCCCTCTACCTTTGTATCCCTTTATTTATTTTAAAGTATAATCTCGTTTCTCCCATATTTTTTAATCTCTAAATTAAAATGCATTATGTGCTGGTCCACAAAGTAGGGAGCAGGCCTGCTAGCTATTTTTTTTCCCTTTGAAAATGTGAACCGTGGATGTATGCGTGCATAAAATGTACTTGCAAACTCTTAAAACTTGAATGCCTTGTCTGAGTTTATCATTCCCTATTGTTACTCTGTCCTTTATTAATTTGCGAGGTAATTTGAGATAATTCATCTCCAAATCAGTAAGTAAAAATCTATTTCTCAACCTAGTGAAACTATAATGTATACATCAATTATGTGCATATCATTATCCTATTATAGTTTGCCTCATATTTCCATTGTCAAGCCATGATAGTCTCGAAGTATATATTCACATAAGCAAATCAATGTAAATGGTTTATAATATTTGACAGCAGTGTTTTCAGTTTAAAATGAGTACATGTTTTTTAAAATAAAATCAAAGTTCTCTGTTTCACAACATTTATCTCTTCTCTCTTATACTGAACGCATTTCAGGATGACAAATTAAAGTTCCCTTGTAAGATTGGCATTCTGTGATAAGGGAAGTTTATTACAAAACCTCAGCAGTGATTATAAAAATGTACCACAACAACTACACTCACCAATAAACGAACAGAGCGCACCTTGAATTGACTCAGATTTTCTTGTCTGACCACCTGCCAGGAAATGTGCAGCAGTCTGCCTGACCCTGTTCTTAAATCACTTTTGAAAGGTAGAACATATAAAATGGGATGGATTATGGCCTGGTTAAAGAAAAGCAAGAGATTTACAACTCTACAATATTTCTCGCTTTTGAAAATTAAATGGCATGATGGACACTAAAAAGGGGGTTCACAGAAAGGGGCAATCCCATGCATGACCAGTTCAACATTCAAGACCTTCAGGGAGGAATGTCACCAGCGTAGAAATGAAAAAAAGAAGTTATTGTTTTGCAAGGTGATGGCTATAGAGATGAAGGACATTCTATGCTTTTCAACAGACCATATAGTATTCATAAAAGGGAACTCTTCATCTCTCCCAAGGCAAAGAGTGGTTGGTATTTTAAGAGGCTTTTTGCAGAAGCTCCATCGATGGAATGAAAAAATAGCAGCCTGGGAAGAAACACCATGACTTGTCCATCAAACTATCACAGGTTAGTCACTTTTAGATTATTCTCTTGGCAAAATAGACAGCTCTCTTCAAAGCAGGGTACTGATTAAACAAAGGAAACCTACAACGTGATGTAGAATAGAGAGGATGCTTTCCAAGGAAACTCTGCATAATTATGACTGGGTGCAATGCTTGTTAGCTTTTGCTACCTCTCTTTCTGTATACAAAAAAATACAGGGCTCAGTTCTGGAACACACTTTGCCAAATTATAGATTGAGGTAATCTGGTCCAAGTTAATGAAAGTCTCCCTTGAAAAGTTTAACAACACTTGATTATTTATCTGTGAAGTCCTCCTATAGTGAAATCATTCATGGGGAAATTTCTGCAGCAGTTAATTTAGGGTAAAAAACCAAGTAATTTGTTAACGGGCATGGGTAGCAACACGTGCCAGGTCACGCTGGATTTTCTTTAAAAATAAAAAAAAATAACAAAGTTAAACTTTCAGTCAACCTGAAAATATTTGCTTTTTATGGGGCAGTGCGGAACGAATGGGACAGCAAATCTTTTCTTTTTTTCAGTGAACTATTTTCACAAAGTGAAGGCTGTGTGGAAGAAAGCAAGAAGAAAAGGAAAGGGAACCTGGAGATATGGGAGGAATGGAGAGGGAACAATACTGAGACAAATAATTTTCTTTAAAAATAAAGAAAACAAAATAAGAAATATTAGAAAAGCATTTGATGATGAATTTTGGACATTTCTAGGCAACATGAGGGAAAACAAGAAAAAGCCAAACATAAAAGACACATTAAAATCTATTTAATGTGCCACATATTTTTATGGTGTGTGTGTGAACAAATTGCCTACAATGACCTTCACAAAAAAAGTTTGCAGAAAGTAATTGAAACATTTAAAAAACAAACAATATATCAGGCAATCTTTGTTGAATTCAGTGAATATTATCTAGATGAAAATTACCTCATTACACCATGATTAAAAAACCCATAATTTGTTTAATACAAGTAACCTGGTCACTTTCCACAGGTTATTCTTTGAACCTGCAAAAAACAGCAAAGTGCAGTTAATTAGGGAACTCCCATCTTAACTCAACTACTAAAAATGAAAAGGGGATTTTTTTTAAAAACAGCAACCACAAACCAACTTGAATTCAGGTTTTAACTGACACATACTGGCTATCAAGTATGTATACCACAGTTTGCATTTCTCAGATAATTTCTTCTAAGTTTTTCATAAACCACTAGATCCACCCATCATTTTTCTTTTCCTAGTTTTGAAAGGGCTGTGTAATTTTCCTTTATAGCTAGCACAATTGTCATTTTAATTATGTTGATTGTTTTAAGTTAGATCCTGGTAGCCATGGCTAGCCATTAAGTGTTTCATTCTATTTCTTTACATCACTTCATTCTTCATATGTAGACCAAATCTGTATTGTTCTTACCAGTGTAAAATTCATCTTGTAGGAACACCAATCTCAAAGAAAGGAGCTCACAGACCTAAGTTTTATTTGTGTTCCAATGTGGTTGTGTTCATCAGAGTCATTTCCCAAAATCAGAAGCTGCAAAATATTGCCTCTCCTGGCCCCTGCTCCTATTGACCCTCTTTCACTTTGTCTCACACACGAACCTATCTGCTCAAAGCAGGAATGCTGGATGGTTTTGACCTCCAGCATCCATACAATGGGCAATGGACAATACAGAAATAGGCCTTTTTTCCCCCCTCCTATACAGACCTGCTTTTGTACTTTTGATCTTTGGAGCCCTCTGTGAGCTCACGGAGTGCCTGGGAGATAGATGTGATCTGTTAGCCTCATCCATAGCTGACAGCAAGCCACTTTCACACAGTCAGGTAGGTATGGCTGCGGCTGGGTAACAGATGAGAACCCATGGGGAGCCCTTGACTGTGGAGAATGAAGAATCAAAGGTAACCATATTGGATGCAGATACAAAGGAACTCCCTCTTCCCCCCCCCTTGCTTTTCTTTTCTTCCCTCCCCCTTCCCCTCAGTCTTTCTGGTTTATTCCGTGTTCTTCCTTGCTATGTTAAAACATAGATGGAAAAGTGTTTTCCCCTTGGAGAATCTGAACATTCTAGAAGCAGCATGTCTTCCCTATTTGACTTGCCTGCCAATGTTGCAAGAAAAGCAGTACTTCTGAATGAGTAATGGAGATGGGAATGGCAACTCCCCAGGCTTGTCACTCAATGTTCTCAATGAAGAATTTCTGAAAAATATTGACATTTATAAGAAATGTTTTGGACATAAAATTTAACTTGATTTCATTATATCTTATATACTATTTTGCTTTTAGATAGTAGCAACTATTAATGTTTCTATTTCTCCTTCTCTAACCTGATGATTTGTGGTTGTGTTTGAACATCATCTTCTATAACTTCTACATCTTGCCTACATTAGCTAGAAATTCTGCTATGTCCAAAGAATAATGCATTGAGGAATGCTTAAGTAAATTCTGATCAACACAATCCCATACCCATTTATTTGAAAGTATATTCCATTGTGTTCAGTGCGCTTATATCCAGGTAAGTCATGAGGAGATTAAGCCTCAGCTATTAAGTCTACCCTGGTTCCTACCAAATTGCTCCATTTCAATGAACAAAGGCTAAAAATCCATGGCAATCAAGTGGAGGCTGCATTAAAAAGAAAATTAATTAGGATAACATTTTTTCAGTTTTGAATTATGTGTACAAAGGAATGGGACACTGGGTTCTGTGGAGATCCTCAGTCATCCAGGTGATGGTTGTCCCAAAGGTGCTCTTTCAAAAGCCATCTGAACTTTCTTTATTTTTGCTTGAAGACATTTCACTTCTCATCCAAAGAAGTTCTTCAGATCAGTTCAGAACTGAACAAACGTCTCGGATAAGAAGCAAAATGTTTTCAAGCAAAAAGAAAGTTGCCTTTGAAAAAGCATCTTTGGGACACCTATAAAAGACAAAACTTCTAAACTACATTATTGACTACATAGCCTGCAGTTTCCTCCTGTGTTTTCTTTTCGTATATGTAAAGATGCGGGAGCATCTCAGCAGGTCTTGAATAACTTTCTTCAGAGTCTGACATGACAGAGAATTAGGCCCAGTAAAAAGTAAAGTAAGTAAAACTGTCAAGGAAATCCAGGCTTGTAGGCTAGATTAAGAAGTGATGGGATATCTTGAAAGAAAACAATACAAGTCACTTCTCTATTGTTGTCAAGGAAAACTACCTGGATGTGCCCATAAATACATCAGGAGTTGAGCTCAGTTTACATGAAGCTTTATATGTGCCGGGGTTGATAATAGTCAAAAGCACTTCATACAGAAAGGAAAGCCTTAAATGTTCTCCCCGGTCAGATGTGATTAAATCTCCCTTTCTCTTCTTCATGAAGAGGTTTTATAAAGAAAAAAAAACTTTAAATTTCAGCAAATGAAAACCAATAATTAACTGGATGCAGTGAAAGGAGACTGTGGGTTCCATGCAATTCTGGGTACTTAAATTTCTGGGCTGAGAGTGCTTTGAAATATAACACAACATCACAATCCTGTGCATACCTGCTCAAAATGTTTAAGAGTGCATGGGACTCCTGCCTTGGTGTATATCTTTTGCCTTCATTTCATCAGCGGCTTTAATAAAAAGCAAAATAATTCTCACTGGCCAAAAGTCAGACTTCCCCTCTGACATATATAGCAAAAATAGGAAAAAAACAAAAGAAAAAAATGATAACACAGGGAAAAAAACACCTGAAACTATAGACATATTCTGGGCACTCTTAACAATGTTGTGAAGGAGTTAATTTTATGTTGTCTAGGACTGGAACACATTTGCTGTCCTTATTTAGATAATATGAAGCTGTCTCTCCCACTAGTCTATTAAAATTAAGCAAACTGTTTCTCTTCATTAGGAAGCCTAATGACCAGACAGACAGAGCTGTACAGCCAATGCATTCCCTTGCTATGCCATCCAGGGAGGTCATTTTCCCATCCTCACCTGCAAAAGAAAATTCTCAGTCCTACCAACTTTAGTCACCTTTCTTCAACGGGACTCTATTGGAGTCTCAGATTTAAAATTCAGTCCTTGTTTCTAAATGAGTTGGGTGATACATGTTGCCATGAAAAGGGTTTATGTTCTACTAGCTAATGTCAAACTGATGGTTCCTGGTCCCAGAAGTGTCATGCCCAGTTTGGTTAATAGCAGATTGTCAAAGTGATAAATCTCCTTACTCAGTGACTTTTGCACAACTTCCTCACCGTCACCCTAATTCAGCATGACAAGTAGGCTTTCTGCATCCAGGGTATCTGAGTATCTCCAGCAGCCATCAGAGATATGCCTATATCAAGAGAAGTACAAGAACATTTTGAAGTAGCAATACCTACGCAGTAACCTATTATTTTAGAACTGATTATCAATCTGTATGGCAAGTATGGCTCCCGTCTTTAGTCAACACTAAATGCTGCAGAACCCTTTGTATAACAGCTTTCGGGAATATTTATTTTAGACCTGAAAATAATAACACTGAGAAAAGAAAATGGAAGAATAACACAGAAGATGATACAGATGCACAGGAGAACTTAAAAGTGTAGATAGGGTCTTTGGGACTTCATCTTCCTTGAACCAGTTTTTAAATTAGCCTTGGCCTTCCCTTAATTATCTGACTCAATCATAAATTATATACAGTATGTAGGCATCCCATATCTGAGTTGCAAAAGTGAGGGAAACCACTAGGTGGCAGCAAAGAGAGCCTTCCTGCCTCATTGCTGTCATTGGGTGGATCTGGATTTTTGCACCCCACACGTCAGATGCCTAATATATAGTTAGTCATGCAGCTTATTTTAGACTTTTTGAAATAATAACAATTGGATGAATTACTTCTGGACAGCTGGGAATATAAAGAAAGACCTTGGGTAGGCTTATCCCTATTCCTGAATAAAGCTTTATCGGCCTACTATGTTGCAAATATATGCAGCAACAGATACCATTATGAAGTCAGCTGGAAGTAACACCTGGACAACTAATCTAGAATCATCAATAACTTCAGACTGTAGTTAGATGCATCTTCAGCACAATTGCAGGTAACTTTCTATGGAAGGAAACAATACTTTGGGTAAACTGTTCCTGAGCTGTTGAAGACCTCTAGGTATAAATCAACAGACAGACTTTGAAAATGGCTTGTTTGTTCACTCAGTGGCTAGTTGACACCAGTACATAGCATTCAGCAGTGGAGTTGTATGTATGATAAGCAAAGCAGCTGCAACCTTCTCCAACCATTGCTTCCGAAATACTTTCAAGGGAAGCCACCTCCTCCAAAGCACATTGTAATGAACTAATCTTAACATTTCAAATGCACAAAACTAAGTGATCACTTAAAACAATTTTACTAGACAAATTGGGATAATAAAAGATTTTGCCTGTATACACACACACACACACACACACACTGTATGTATAAATTTCTTGAAAACGTTATTATTGTGAAATTAGAATAAGTTGGGGGGAAAATAAGAATGAATAAATAACTCACATGTAGTCCTAGCAGCAAAATAATTCATCGGTTGAGTTACATTGTGCCAAGTATTTTATTTTTTTAAAAATTTAGTGCATGATCATAGTGGTGTGATTCACACAAATTATTAAGCCACGGTCTGGTTTACCAAGCACTTTGACTGGTGTATGCATTGCATTTGGCCAAAACTAAAATAATAATAAAAAAAATAAAATAAAAAATAAAAAAACCCAAGATGAACTAAATTTAAATAAGGTTCTACAAGCCTTGCAAAAAGACAACGGCCTATGTGCTCTTGGAAGCAAATTGATCCAACTCTCATCTCTCAATTAAGATATTTTGGCTACCGCTGAATATGAAATGAAACAATCTGAGATTCCACTGTTTGTTGTTTCTCTGGCAACTCCACTGCTTAAAATATTGGACTATTCTAGCGATTAGTTCCAGTTAGAGATCCATTTAGTTCCTGCAGATAGCTGCAGAAATTTGCTGTAAAATGACCTGGAAGTAAGTCATATTAAAGCATAATGGAGATAATTCTAAACACATTTAAAATTAAGCATAGACAGAACGCAACAAAGGGAAGCACTTTGCAGCACCAAATGTACTTGCTAAAACGCATTCCCCTGTTAGGTTGCTAGTGGAGCATTTAACAAGCTTTTCTAAAATGAACTCAGGCCAACCAAATGCTGCAGAAATGTACTGAGTTCATTCAACGGATGTGTTTAAAATATGCTTTAAAATAATTCACTGAAGTGAATGGGCTTTACGTGTACGTATTCTATAGGACACAGAAGTGCAGACTGAGAAAGAATAATCTTTCAATCATCATCACCCTGAATAATATTACTATTTCTTCTTTGGTATCCTTTCAATTTGTTTGGCTTAAAAACATGCCATAGTTCTAAACTGTTTAGGCCTAAAATTATCTTGTGGTGGATTCTGTTAGGTCCATTAAGTGCTTTTGCTGCTGAATTTCATTTTTTATTGCTCCTAAACCTTTAAAACCAATGTAAAAAAACTAAAGGAAAGCTAAAGCAGGCTTATTCCTGTCAGTAGCATAAAAGTGGATTATAATGTCATCACTAACTGACAGATCATTTAGAGGCCTGGAAGAGACTGTTTTCACACCGCTGTTGTTTTCACAAGGGATTTTTGAGAAGGCTCCTTATTGTCAGAGCTATTTTTCACCCAATTTGTTTCCAAATGATGTCTAACCTGGGGTCTTCCCCCAGAGAGAAACTTAAGCAATGATTAATGAGGAGCGTGTGCCCAAATCCACCTGGGGAAAGACCCATCTGCAGACTCAGGTAAGACGGAGAGGCCGAGACGACATCAGCTTGTGAGTGGCAGGCGGTTTCCCATGGCTTTAGGCACTGCTTACAGCAAACGCAAGATGTTCACTGTTAACATTGCTGTGATTCATAAAAAGTAACAGAGATAAATGTTACTCAAGCTGTCTTGAAAGATGTGTTGTTTGTAGATTTATGTGTCTCTCCTATCATTGTTTAGTTTCTATGGATAGAAAGTGAGTAAAATTCTCTAAAGAATTAAATAAACAGCTAAATGAAGTATGTTTCTCTTAAATCAGGGGTCCCCAACCCTCGGTCCGAGGACTACCGGTCTGCGGCATGCCAGAAACCAGACAACCTGCTCCCTCTGGTCCACAGAAAATCCTATCTCCAAAGAACCGGTCTCTGGTGCCCAAAACATAAAATCGGTCCCTGGTCCTTGGGGGCTGCTGCCTTAAATAAATCTTGACTCCTGGTGATAACATGAAGATGTCAATGTCAATTTTTTTGGCACCTATATAAAAATAGCTGTGATCATCTTCTTTTGTGATATGTATGTATATATGTATGCATGTACTGTATGTATGTAGTTGAATATAGTTGAATATGATTTCCACTTGGCCATTAAAAATTCAAACCAAGATCACAGGAATCAAATAAAGTTTCATTGAAACTCCTGTTTAGTAGCAAAGTTCATATTTAGTAGCTGCAGTTCACAAAAAAATTCCAATGATTTTTAAAAACATATACTTTTTTTAAAAAAATAGAGTTTATGGGGCCACATTGAGAGACATCTGCAGAAGTTCAGATTTGTAGAATTTATCCCAAGTTGCTTCTAATTTTGTCAGGCAAGCGTGTTTTATATAGATTTTGATATTAGTCTTGCAATGAAGAGAACTAAGCTCTACTCCGTTCTCAGTCATGAAACTCCTTGGATAACTTTAGGTCAGTCCCTGTCAATCAGCCCAACCCAACCGAAAGCCAAATTGCTGTGGGGAAAAATAGGAAGAAGGAACACTATGTATACCATTTTGAGCTCCTTGGTAAAAAATAGAGTATAAATCATATTAATCAATAAAATGATCCTTGCAAAAACTGGCAAAAACAGGAGGTGCATTTTTTTGGAAGATTTGAGCAGATAAACACCTAATGACTCCACCGCCCATCATATCTGAATTTCTGCAAACCTAATTCCAAACTAACATGGCTAAAATTAGAGATGGTGCAGCCCCAGATCAGGAAAGGTTAATCTAAGATAGGAGTAGATACAAAACCATTTCAGATCACTAATGTAAAAAGGATGAGGCAACTACTCTAAACCATTCCAGTGCTCCAAATTGGAAGTGTTATTGTTACATTGCTAGGTAATATAGCCATTGATAGATCCGACATAATTATTGTGCAAGAGATTGGCAATAATGGAAATCATCATTCAGTGAGTTTGGTGGAAATCAGGTTGCTGTATAGCCCTTATTCTAGAGACCTATTGGTAAACATATAGTCATTTAACTAGGCAATTCATAAGCAGTCCCCAGCATTCCATATGATAGATTGGCCAAGACCTTGCCTTCCAGATGTTATCTGATTGCAGTTTCAATTATCCTTCAGTATTGTCAATAGTGGCTAGAGATGGTAGGAATTCAACATCTGGAGAACTATATCTTGCCACCTCTGCACTTTCTCTCAATGGCTATCACATTTGGCTGGAAAACTCCCTGTGAGTAGTAGATGGCATAGGGAGATACCAAACACTTTACCATTTTACCTCAAACATTTTACTTCTGTTTGGTGATCATTTGGATTCTTGCAGCCCAGATATGATAGTCTTCCAGCACCTAATTGATCCCACTGCTTCTCAAGAAAACAGACTGCCTATGCGGATTTAGAACTGGTAAAGAGTAAGCCTTCAAACTGTCAATACATTTTATCTTGTAACTTGTCAACACTCCCTTGCTTTTCAGTCCTGTCTGCAGGAAAAAAATTCTTCTCACTTGCAATATTTGGCATCAATGTGGTTGAACATAATATGGCTTTGACTATTGGAAACCAACTGTTGTAGGAGGAAGCAAAGAAGGAGAAAATGCCTTCAGTTTGATGTGTACAAAACACACCCTACTAAACAGTTTCACACTTTCTTTAACTACTTCTGTTGCCAGGAACATGTTTACCATGATTTAGATGTCTATTATACGCATGAATGGCTTGTCTACTTAATTTCATCAAAAAATGAACCCTTATAAGAGGCACAGATGCTGGTATGATGGTAATCAAATTAGTTTTTGGACAGGTTTATGGCCACTTGCTGTCAGTTAAGCTCTTTTTGGCTACCTTCACTCTTAATACAGTTTTGATGGTGATTAATGGCTCCATTAATACTCTGTTTTTGCTGTGATAGACACAACATTATGGTGTTGTTGACCACAGATTATCGTAACACTCTGTAAAATCCAGTCCTGAAATGTATTAGTCATGCCTAATGTTGAGATGTCAGAAGGCAGGCTGAAAGCTTAACATATGTAGGAATCTTCCAAGTAGCCTTAGGAGGCAATCCAAAATAATTAATCTTGGCTGATCATGTCCTGACAGTAACAGGACTGCACTCTTCCAGTCCAGCCTAGCAACAAGTAACTTTGATAAAGCAAACTTCTATGTCACAGAACAATCATCTGTGTATTTAGGCAGGGAATCTTACCTTACTGAATTCTATGAGGCTTGGTCCCAAGTAAGTAAATATAAATAAGATTGGATATAATTACTGCCGTTGTAATAATGTAATTCTAGGTATATTTAATTGGAAACATGTAAATAATCGTGCTGAACCATAAATATTTATGCATCAGCAGGCTTGATCAATAGAAATTTCAGATTTGTATCAATATCTTTTACTCCAAGAATTGTTATATCAAAAGGATGGAAACAGTTGAAGCAAGGATACCAATTCCTCAAAGTAGCTGCATGTTAAAGGCAAGATCAGAAAAATAAATTCGCTGAAGTTAATATTTTTCATGTTGGGAACAGTGAAGAAATAATACAAAATAAAACATCTAGTAGTATATGTTCTCCTACAGAACTATTGTGCAACTATACTTGGAATATTTTGCAGAGTTCCAGTTGCAGCACCTTAAAAAGGGCATCATAAAACTGGAAGGAAAGTAATCAAAATAATCAAGGATCTGGACATGGATGTCAAACTTGCTGTGTCATATTGCTGTCACATGACATTTCATGATGTTTTTCCCCTTCGCGGATCTGGGATGGGCGTGGCCTGCACGTGACGCATCCCGCCCACGGGCCACCAGTGACTGGCAGCCTGGCAGCCCATTGATTCTGGAGCAACAACTGTCTTATTATATTGTAAAGGCGTTTTTGATTTAGAAAAAAGGTAAGTAGGATAAGGCAAGATAAAATTATATGAAATTATCTTTTAGTAATTAAGCATTTGAAGGTGTAGGATATAACAATATTCTAAAATATTTCATTTCCTGAGAATCCATGGCAGGCAAAATAAGCTTTGAGTAGATTCTTACTCAGTTATGGAAGCCCTGTAGCAGGCCTATCAATCAATTTATAAATTGTGGAGTTTGATATGTTAAGCTACTGTATAATGAAGCCTATCAACTTTAAAAGGGAATTAAACAAATTAAAGAGCGAAGTCATAATGGCTATATTTTATGCTTGGTATTTATTTACACACACACAGCAATCTATTTTACACATCTCAGAATCACGTGCTAAAGGCTTCTGTTACTCTCTTATTCTTCTTGTGGCCTTTCTGTAGAATCTATTATTTTCTCTTGGGATAATACAGGACCTGATTAACCAATGCTCGAATGGAATCAGATCGGATAGAAAGATAGAAGGAAAAGCCAGAAAACACATAATTAATTGCAAATATCTGCAGAGCAGCAGAATCCTCCACTAGTTCCAAAGTCCAAAGTATATTTTAAAAAAGCAAAAATTAATGTCATTCGGATGAATAAACAAATCCATAAATTCCTCCCTCCCTCCCTCCATATTGTGGACTAGTAGACAGAAGTTTTTTTAAAAAATATC
This sequence comes from Oxyrhabdium leporinum, assembly GCA_032468155.1. Classification (NCBI taxonomy): domain Eukaryota; kingdom Metazoa; phylum Chordata; class Lepidosauria; order Squamata; family Cyclocoridae; genus Oxyrhabdium; species Oxyrhabdium leporinum. Next base: position 181,527 of record JANHFL010001217.1, on the reverse strand, counting down.
TACCAATCTGGCTTGGACCAGCAATGTAAATTACAGTCCTTAAATGTCAATGAATTTTCCATTGGATTGATTTGGTCTGCTTATACAAACATAAACATAAACAGACATGCATATGTATATGTGTCTATCCTACTCAATTCTACTCAATCTGCCAATCTTGAATATGATCCAGAAAGCAGAATATTCTAATTTTTAATTGTAAAGTTTACCTGCCTTTTCCTACGCACTGGATCCATCCCCTCCCCCCCATTTTTCTCATCCCCATCCAGTCATTACTATGCCAATGCCCTTTCTTTTCCATTATCCCAATACTCAAATTTCCAGTATTGGGAATTTCCACTGAAGTCAAATTTTCCTTTACCACCTCAGTGATGTGATCCCTGTGAGTTTTGATCTCTTCCAATATTTTCACTAGTAAGTGATCAGTCTCCTGACTTTTTACATTTCAGTTATTTTCTAAGGAACAAAAATGTTCCATGTTTCTTTTTCACAAGTAGGGGCGGGGAGCCAGGGAGATTGTGGACTGGTTGAGAGATGATGTGTCACATAAATAATGTGTAGGCCAGCCATAAATATTTAATTGAAATTTTATTCTCTTTTTCCATCAAATTGAATAAGAATTGATTTAAAAAAACAACAACTGAGGAAATATCTAGTTTAACACTAATTTAAATCCTACTGATCTCAGTGGAGCTACTCTTAAATATCTGGAGAGATTTGTAACCTAATAACAACTCAGCACCTTTCATTAAATCTGACTCCTGGTTACTGCTGTATCTGGACAGATCCAAATAGTTTTCTCTTATAACAGCATGGAAGAAGTTTATCACTGCCTGTTTTCCAATTTCGCCTATGTTTTCTTCTCTTGTGAAAGAGGCTTGTGTTTTTCTATCTCATTCTGAATATGTCTTTGCACACCATTAAAAATTACTATGTGGTTGCAAGTTAATGAAGGATGCACTTAGGCGATTTAGATTGAACTTTAAAGGTCGGCCCTAATCAGTATTTAGAAAAATGACCACAATGTCAGGTCTGTAGACCAAACTGAGAAGTCAAATCTGTCTGTCTGTCTGTCTGTCTGTCTGTCTGTCTGTCTGTCTATCTATCTATCTATCTATCTATCTATCTATCTA
>JANHFL010001217.1:161442-180294 GCA_032468155.1 Oxyrhabdium leporinum | reverse complement strand
TATCTATCTATCTATCTATCTATCTATCTATCTATCTATCTATCTATCTATCTATCTATCTATCTATCTCAATCATCTATCATCTATCCATGCTATACTGTTATCAGTTAAACTACATTGATATGCCTGTTGTGTTATCAGAAGCTGAGCTTAATTTTCATGGATCAGGTCATCTTGTTTTGCACAGTGGAATAGATGTTATACTCATGAGGACATAGCAATGCCAATAAGATTGCAATATTGTGCTATTCTTTTTCTACTCTATAGTGAAGATTAAATCTAGAGTGTAACAATTTATCTCAAATGATATAGGGTTTCCTGTTTGAGCAGGGGGTTGGACTAGAAGACCTCCAAGGTTCCTTTCAATTCTGTTTTTGGGAGTGAGTTCCTCTGGCATCCTGATTAATGTACTGTACTACACTATTCTAGGCAGGAGTCTTCAGAACCAAAAATCAGAAGAAGCCTGGTAGCATCTTTTCAGTCTAACGCATTTTATTAAAAGCCATTAGCTTTCATGAAATACAGCTTTTTTCATCAGATGCATGGAGTGATGAGATTTAAATTGCAATGAAGTGAGAGGAAAAAGAAGTGAAAACAAGATGTTTCTGGAAATGCAGATGAATGCAAAATACAACTACCCTATCAATTAACAATGACATTAATTTGTTGAGATTTTCTGCGTAGCCTGAAACTTTTTGATACATGTGAATTCAGCAGTTCCTTGCTCAAATTTCTTTGTTTCAAAACAGCTACTTTGAGATCTGTAATGGTGCATCCTGGGAGTCTTCTGATGTCAGGCATATCCAATAATTCTTTTTTAGGCAAATATAGCTTGCTTGTTCTACATAGAATCCAAAGGACCACCGTTGTCAAATGATGATGTATACATATTAGAGGAAGAGCATTTCCCACCAGTATTCTTCAAATGTAGCCTTATTTCTAGTGCAATAGAGTAATCTCTATAGCTGGTGGTGACTTAGTATCACCAGTTCTCCTACTCCAAGTATGGCTGCGGCTAGTTCGCCAACTGAAGATGCATGAAGACCCACCTGGGCAGGCTTCTATTTGTCTACCCAGCCATAGCTGTGAGTCCAGGAGAACACCCAATTTAAAGCTGTGCTCCTTCAATAGAATTTCCACCAGCCTGTAGGGTAACTCAGCCTTCAAGCACTGAGATGACTGCAACAACTTTTCTGGCTCTGCCTGGTCTGGCTGTGAGGGTCTGAATAGGAAGAATATTTGAGCATAAACCCAGATAAGACAGAGTTGCTGTTTGTCCAGAGATCATCTAATTCTGTGTGTGTGCTTTGATAGTTACGTATAATTGGATATCATCACCATGTTGGTGACACTTCTCCTTGAACTGATGAATGACCTTACCCAGCAATTTCATTTAGATTGTATACAGCAGAGGAACAACCATTGTGAAATGGTACTTCCAGAAATAAGAGTAATAATGATTCAAGAGATTATTGTGCAACCAACCAACCAACCAACCACAAAGTTCTCCATTATGAATGAAATTATTGTTTTCCTAGTCCAGAAAATGATCTGACCAATCAAATTATTTACAGTAACTTCCTATATCTTAGATCATTCAATAACAAAACAAAAATGAGACTCAGTGGGTGTTCCTCTGTGTGGGTTGGAGTGAGACGGACCCATGCTTGTCATGAAGGCTATGAAATCCTGAGCTTTGTCAAACTCTACCCCAAAGCATGGAAATTGATTTCACCTAGTACTAATAACTGTGGGGATTCCAATGTCAGTCCCATAATGAGTCTCTCCTTCCAGAGTAGTTAGTACATGAACAGAACCTCCAGTCTGCTTGTTCAGCAACAAAGCATACAGGGATTGACATCCTGGCTCTGGAATGGACCTCCAGATCACAGAAGTGATCTCAGAAATCTTTCTCAGAAGTGCATCATCACATTCACCATTACATTAAAGTTGTGGTTTGTGAAACCTTAAGAACTTTCAGCCTTCTCAGATAGATGGACTGGGAAACTGACTCCAAAGGACACCTTGATTGAAATAGACTAGAGTAACAGAATCTTGCATATATGTTTTCCATTCTCTCCCACTGATACCCCAGGAAGTTTGGGGGAGCCAGTATCTTTTTAATACTTTGTTGCCACTTGGTTTAATGCATGCTTCTTCTACACCTGTTATTATCCTAATAACTTCTGGATGTCTTCTCCAAGGTCACTTCCTAATAATTTCTGGATGCAGGTCTTGTTAACAGATGCAACCTCCAATTCTTCACGCACCACAATCTCATGAATGACCACTGTTGTATCATAGATTGATCTGGAGATTTATCAACATCACCTTGGGATCAAGGTTGGAAGCTGGTTAGCCTCCTGGACTCGGAAATGACACTAAGGGATTGAACAGGAGACTTGCACCAAGCTACAACTTTGTCTTACCTTGTGATGGGGCTGGCGCACATTTCCTCTCATATTTCTTCATCCCGATCTCAATAGAAATCTACCAACCTCCTTACGCATCTTCCCCATTCAATTTAAAAAGTCAGACTACTATTGATAGAGTCTCCCTCTCCTATGAGTGCTCTGGTTTCTATAATGGATGAGCAGGACTTAATCCAGAATCTGTTTACAAACAGTTTCACTATATATACAGTACAATATTGAGATCCATTATTCCTGGAGCCTGAACTGATGTTCCAGGGAACACATTTTGGTTTAATCTTGATTATACATACTACTATATGAATCTATGCATAATTTGGGCCTTGCATAAATCATGTCACCTAATGACAATAAGCTGGCAACACAGCAGGAATATATCATACAAAAGAGTGTTAGAAGAAAAGAAAACTATTAGCATATGTCTATCCATTGAGGATGTTTATATAAGGGAAAAAAGCACTGAGAGGGAGGGGGTTGGAAAAATAGTTTTCTGCCTTGTTTCATTTTTAATTAATTCCATGACATGTTTAAAAATAGAGTCAAATTTACTTTTTAAAGCAACCAACACTCTAATTGGTAGCGCAGTGATTAGAATGCAGTATTGCAGGCTAACTCACTGCTTACTGCCAGGAGTTTGATCCTGACCGACTCAAGGTTGACTCAGCCTTCCATCCTTCCAAGCTCGGTAAAATGAGGACCAGGATTGTTGGGGGCAATATGCTGACTCTGTAAACTGCTTAGAGAGGACTGTAAAGCACTGTGAAGTGGTATATAAGTTTAATTGCTATTGTTAATCCTAGCATTTGTACATCAGCCTCTATATTTCCATGGAATGTTTTAGATACAATATATAAGCACCACTAGATATGCGTTGGAACAATCTGGATAACCAGTGAATGAAAGCAAAGAGTTAATGCTTTCTGTACCTCTTGGCTGCTGTCTAGTGGTAGTCCAGTTTTATCCAAACCAGATCTGAAAGAATGTATAATTGTTAAGTCTACAGCAAATGCCTATTTTTCTTGTGGGTTTATCTAGAAGCCCGCATTACTGCCTGGAGAGCATATTTTCTGACTAGCTGAATGTTTACCCGAGGTGCTGAGTGTGTTTGTATTACTAATTTTGCCAATCTGGCTAATATGAAGAGCTAAATATTGAACTATAATCTGTCAACAGGGGACCAACAGAAACATCAAATTTACCACACCATGTGCCCGTTTCAATGGAGGATTTAGGGTAGGTCTACCCAATTTCTTTAAATCTATTAATTTATTAGAATTCTTTTTAAATACATAAGTATGATGCCATCTGTCTGGTACATGCTGGCAACTTCTCTGACAGATTTTCTCTCATTATTGGAAAAAAGCTCATTATGCGAACATTTACCAAAGCCTTCTGAATCCTGCCTATGAAAATAGGAGATGGGAGGGGAAAATGTGTTTTGTGGTCTATTTTTGTCTTGGAATAATACAAATTTGAATCAGTTTTAGTGCTGGGAACAAAAAAAGAGAAGATAGGATAAAACCAAACAATACAGATCAGGAAATATATCTGTGTAGTTCTTTGCTGATGAGCAACACTAGTAAAAAGGCCTGCAGCATTTCCCAAATGTATAGAAGATGTTCGTGTAAATAAACATGCATGTTTCCATAGTTGATTAATAAGTTTTCATGCAAAAAGTAGTCTGTCAATGTCCTATTTTGAACACGTGTCATTCAAGCATTAATATTTAACGAAAAGCTTACAAACAAAGAAAAAAGATAAACAGTTAATTTGCAGGAGTGCAAATTCATGGTTGGATAATCAGCATAACATTATGCAATATTGTTGCAGATCTAAAATTTGGTTCATTCCAAAATTCAGTCTGGAGTCCGAGAAATAAAATGCTTCCCAGGTGGATCCACAAAAGAATTTATTGAGACTGTGACCAAAATGGTTTATGCCGTGATGACAAGGTACTTTCAATCATCGCTATCCTTGTCACTTAATAGTAGCACTTAGAGGTAAATAGTATAATAGTAAAAAATCTAATATTGATGATTTAATAAGCGTACCTACCTGTAAGAAGTGAGAGATTGTCATGGGAAAAAATATATCTGTGTGACTGCTAGAAACTGGGAATGATTTGATAGCACTCACTCACTCAATTGGAGCACCTAGAGTAGCATTTCCAACAGTTCTGATTGCTATTGCTATTGTCTCATTTGCAAAAATACAGAAGCAGCCTGCTATTTGCTTTGTGGGGACTTTTTAAATTATTGTTTCTTAGTTTTCAGTCAAGGCTTTTGCAATGAGAGTTCCTGGTAATTTCCCACCAAATATTAACCAGATATGATACAGCTTAAATTTTCTGAGATCAGCCAAAGTTAGTTAGAAGCTACTCTCAGCTGTGATTAATAACTCTACAGGATATATTAATAACTGAATGTATTCAAAGTAGGTTAGAGTACATTTTAGACAATATATGAGCAATATCTGGTATTTCATAGGACAATTTAATAAGAGCAGAAAGCAAATGTGGCTTATGAACAAGATGTTTGAAATGTATCAGTCTAGACAGATATTTAACTCTCCCTCTCCATATAAATTTGACTTTCATACATAAATACTTATAATTTTTAACATTTATTGGAAACCACATACCAGACACACGCCTTTATACTGGTTTGGAATTTGATATCATATTTTTCTGACTAATTTGGCTTATTGTTAATTGGCACTTATTTGTGCATGATTTTATTAATCTGAAACTAATCTGAGATCATTTTAGACTACTAGTCAGGATGTGGGTATGCATTGGAGGTCTCCCTGAATATTAGCACAGAAATCCCAGATTTGATGTACCATGGCACAGTATGCTCTTGTCTCTACTTAAGTCGTGATTTCTTGAATTTAAGCATACTTCAGAAGCAGGGCTATAGCATGTGGATATAAAATATATTTGTAAATATAAAATATATTTTATATTTGTAAATATAAAAGTGGCATTGGCTTATGGCTGAGTTCTCATTACTTCAGTTGTAGGGTATATGTCAAGTACCTTTCACGGGTAAGATCAAACTATAATGCTTTCTTCCCACTGAACAGAACCTTGTAGCTTTGTATCATATGTCATATCACTTTATGGTCAAATTCACTATTAGAGGCTTTAAAATTTATTTCAGTAACAAACTGCTCAGAAATAGCTCCATGAGCCTGCCAATGATTCTAGGAGAAATCCTACCCAAATGCCCTTCCTTCCTTGTTTCCTTCTTTCCTCCTTCCTTCCTTCCTTCCTTCCTTCCTTCCTTCCTTCCTTCCTTCCTTCCCTCCTTCCCTCCCTTTCTTTCTTTTCTTCCTTCCTGAATTTATAAGTCTTCTCAACTCATAATTTATTTAATTATAATTAATATATAATAATTTATTTTATAATTTGTTGAATTATAATAAATACAAAACAATAATAAATATATACACATATAAATAAAAATTAAATCCAAATCAAGCAAAAATAAATATAAAACTAATATCAATGACAGAACAGATAAAAGTTTTACAAGTGCATTTTTTTTCATCCCAATCTAATTTGACAAAAGGATTGCTTGCTCACTCTTAGACTCTTTCTCCTTTCCAGTAAACAATAAACAGTAAACAATACTAAAAAAAGAAAGACTTATTTTCAATGTTTGCAGTTCATGACAAGATTTTCTGTCACCCAACTGACTTGTTCCTAAGGTGGGACTAGAACTCACAGTCTCCTGCTCCTAGCAAACTGGCTGTGAGCGTTATTCTTATTTTCACATTTTTATTTTAAAAGAGTAGCATAGCACACCACAGTGAGAGATGTCCTCCAGATGCAGAATTATATAATCAGAGAATTATGAGCAAGGTGCATTTAATGAAACAAATCCATACATGTGGACATACCAATATACTATATATATATTTTATCTATGCACCATATGTAATGAAATCTATGAGTATTAGGGAAGCATGATGCAGGAAGCATCTGATTTAGATAAGGCTATTGCAACTCCTGCCAAATATTATATTTTTTTAGCCATTAAGAAAGGTCTCTGCATTAAATGATGAAGGTTTCAATCATCTACCATATGAATAAGACACTTTGGGCTGTCTTAAGGTCCAATGTCCCGAAGTTGTTCTGTAATTCATTGGATTTATTTTCAGTAAACATTTTTAGACAGGGCAGTAAATTACTGCCTTTTGTCACCAACCATGTAAATATAATATATGTGTTGTTAGACAAGTAGGGCGGGGGGAGAAATGGGGGGACTAAATTCCCTGTGGATACAAAGGGTTTCACTTCTGGCACCTCAATGATTAGTTTTTTTTCTCCTTCCATTGTCACTCTTCGTTGTTTCTTCTGTAATATGTATAGTGATTGTTTGCAGCCTGGCAACAGAAAAAAGGCATAAGAGGGTGGGAAAACAAGAGTCCCTTGTGAGCTACAATCCAAACTTCAAAGGCTTTGGAGACACTAAGGGGACAGGTTTAAAACAGACATGAAAAGAAAAGGTCCTCCAGACTGAACAAGGATGAGTTCTTGGTCCACTTTTTCTTCTTTAAAAAAAAGTAAACTTCCTGGCAATGGAAGAGATCACTGTGCCCACAGCTATATACCCTCTTGGTTCTGCCTCAGATGGAGATACGGGCATTTACTGCACCATAAATCAAGGAATAAACCATCCATGAGCAGCTGGTGCACGGGCTAATAACTATAATTATTAATCATGTCGATTTCACACCCTTCAAATTTATGTGATGCGTTTTCTACAAGGAAGTTATCCTTGGAGCTATGAGCGGTGTATGGTATATGAAAATATGATCTCCTGATCTTCTTGGACAATTGTTCCATCACCCTGAAATTGAGTTGTGGCTACCCCAATGGCCAACAATAGCAAGAGAGAGTTATCCTTATTTTCTGGTATACATCATTGTCACACATTTACCATTGTTGTCCAGCATGTAAATGACTTATAGCATTTGTCCCAGACTTTTACCGCTTGGTCACTATTATTCTAATCCTAATCCTTATGGCCATTTGAAGGCATACTTTGAAGTTGCCTTGGTATCATTTGCAAAGCGTTATAGTGGTAAACCTATAAGTTTTTACACAGAGTAAAAAGCCCAACCCCAGTATTTTAAATGGGGATCCAAAAATACATTACCCACTTCAAAAAAACAAAACACCTTACTTCATTTCTCTCTGAAGGACAGTGTTTTTAAGGATATTAGTTAAAGATATGGGAAAGAATTAATCCATTAATCTAATGGGCAAAGTAAAGATCAATTCATTTCTTCTGGCATAAACCTTTTGTGGATTACATCCAAGATTATCTTAGACTGTATTTGGAAGAAAAATAACTTGACAGTGATGCTTCCCTACCCCACATGAGTTTTTTATCTTTCACTTTTTCCAGTGAAATTGACACACACTGTTGAGCAATAAAGCGAGTGACTTATAGAGAGAGCAGTCCAATTATTAATTTTTGATCATAGCTTTCCTTAGCAACATAAGGCTTTTGGAAACTAATCATCATATTAATTTGACACATCAATGACCACTTATCATCTACCCTCCTGAAAAGTGCACGGAAAGCTACCCACATATTCTGAAGCTGGCAGGGCTGTCATTGGGAAGGATCTAAACTTCTCCTGCTGACTTTACAGCTGCTCCATTCCAATGACCCCCAGAAGGATCTGGAAATTTGTTAGGAGAAATTTCTATTAATCAACCACAAACAGACTATTACCATTTCACACTTTGCTTCTACCATTTCACACATTTAATGAATATGAAGGTCTGTTCTTCAAAAAACATTTGCAACTGGGAGGGGAGAGGGTGTGGGAAATAAAATAAAAAAAAGAAGGCAGAAAAACCCCAGAGCTCATGTGGCAACAAGGGTGACCACCAAAAACCTTTTAATACAGTTCTCTCCATCCCACACTCCAGTTTATGGAAAGGAGGTAGATAAGACTGAAAGGACTGCAATATTATGTTCTGAGGCCTCCATAAAAATGTCGTGGTTGACAAGAAGTCCATCAAAACCCTGAAGAATATATTCCTCCTGACTAGTTCTCAGTAGAAGTCATTCACCAAGGTGATAGCATTTCCATTCTAATTCCTAGGCTCATTGGAGAAGATCCAAATAATTCTCTAAGAAATATAGAACTCATCCCGCATTCCGTTAAAATATTAGGAGGATATTTCCACCACAGAAGCATTTGTATCATTATTATGTAGTTGGCTAATTTGCTCTGGTGATCTTTATTAAATAGAATGAACAAGGATTCAAAAAGTAATGGTGAGCATGACTTCTCCAAACTATTTGTAAAAAAACAACATGTCTAGGACTAAATATTTAATCAGGCCAGCTGTAAATGATGAAGGCTCAGCAGGATTGTTGAAATCCCCCATCACAGTCAGCTTGTGAGAAGCTGCAACTAACTCAGGTCAGGCAGGGAGATTGAGTAGGTTGTAAATATGAATTGAATTGGCAATTCGTGCCTGGATCATACCTGTACATGAGCCAGATCCTGCCCTGCTCAAGGCAAAATGCCTTGTCAATATTTTTGTTAAGCTTTGTTTCTTTTGCTTCACAGATATTACTGAAAAATCATATCTGCTGCTGGGCCTGGTCTGAGGAAGACATGGCAGAAGAAGAGAAAGACTGATTGGTAAACTTTATTTGGAAAAGACATAATTAATTTGAGATGCTGCATTCCATTCTAAAGAATCCCTCTTAGTCAGTTCAAAGTTCCCCATTTCTAAAAATTGGAATGGAATGAATTCGTGATCTTGAGAAAGGAGAAGGAGAAACGCTGGCTAGGAAACAATTAGACAAGCTCACAATCACTTAACAGTCACAGAAAGAAACTGAGAAAGGACCTGCCCTAATGGATTAGGCAGTTAAAAATGGCAGGTGGGAAATTTGTACTTTCAGACTTGTCTCAAAGGTGCTTTGTCAAAAGGCAACTGGACTTTCTTTGTTTTTCCTTGAAGACGTTTCGCTTCTAATCCAAGAAGCATCACTGGATGAGAAGCGAAATGTCTTCAAGGGAAAAACCAAGAAAGTCCAGTTGCCTTTTGACAAAGCACCTTTGAGATAACCATAACCTGGATACCTGAAAATCCCCATCGACGTTTACTTTCAGATTTGCAAGATTCTGTTAAAGTCTCTTTACAATGAAGTAGAATTAGTTCATTTAGTCCTGTTTCCCATCTGGTTTATATGGGAGGGCAGCCATCAATTTTGCAAGTCTGAAAGTACAAACTTCCTGCCTGCCACTTTTAACTGGCTGATCCATTGTGTGTGTGTGTGTGTGTGTGTGTGTGTGTGTGTGTGTGTGTCCTTTCTCAGTTTCTTTCTGTGAGTGTGCTCCAGCTCCTCTTCTCTGATTGTTTCCTATGTGGCATCTCTCCTCTTTCCTCCATGTCACCAATACATGCATTCCATTACACATATCTTCAGCTACAAACTTAAGGGAGGCAAAATTCCCATTCTCTTTTTCCTAGTAGTACTCTATTAAATTAAATAAAGCAATCTGCTTATCAGGATTAGAAGAGCTGTTTTCTGTAGCCATTGATCTGCTGTAATGAGATGCAATTACAAAGTAAGAAGAGAATATTTTTGAAAGCACCAAATACACTGATCAAAACTTGGAGTTGCTGCTGAAAACTAAGGTGAATAAGGTAAATTGGTTGAATTATTAAAATATCTTTCTCCTCAGTTTTGTAAGGTAGTCTTTATCCCTACAAAGTGGGTTTCTTTGTTTTTTTCAATTTGTATGCCACCTATCTCACACCAGTAATTTTGGGTGGTGAACAATAATAAAAAAAAAATTAAAACACAATACTAAAAATATTAAATATAAATATTCCTTATTTTCTTATTTTTTCTTGTAACATGAGTGTAATGGCAGAAACTCCACAGATAAGGCTTCCAAATTTTTACATCTTAAAAACCTTTGGCTGATTTTCTGATTACTCTACTCCCCAAACCAAAGAAACCCTGCTTCTTCCATCAGAGAGTGATACTCAAACACAATAATTTTATTCTGCCAGAAATACTCTCCCTTTTCATGAAAAGAATAAAGTTAGCTTGATAGATTAAGTTATCGATAGCTACCAGTAGATTATAGTTAAATTACAGATATAGATAATTTAATGGAATCACACCAAAATGAAAGTAAATCACCTTTAATTCAATAGGACATTCAGTGTTCTGTTTAGAACTGGACTGAGTGGGAAGCTTCTAACATTGGGTGGTATTTGTTAATTGGAGAGATCAGATCAGGCTTCATACCAACGGGTTTATCATTTTTGCTCTCGGAAGTGAAAGAGGAGCATCTAAAGAGCTCTACAAGAGAACAATCCAGATAGTATTGAGCTACAGTTTCTAGCAAGACCTGTGAGGTCACAAGATCCATACTCCTACCATAAAAAAAGATTTCAAGCATTTTGATAAACTACAAGCCCCTCCTTTAATAGAGACCTCCGCAGATAAATTTATAGAAACAAACACTTGTATGTAAATAACATATTCCTTCAATGACTTTTTTCCTATTTCATCCTTTTTTTTTTCCCTTGATACCACCACTGACAGAAAAATCATTGCATGGGGGAATGTTGCTACGTTTTTTAAAAAAAAAGGTGGGGAGAGAAATCTGGATCACATAACATTTGTTGATTAATTAATCGATTTGTTCACTCAAATTTATAGGCTGCCTCAGCTGCAATTGCAGTTGCTCATAACTTCAAGTGGTTTTCTAATTACAAGTAGTATTCAGCTTATATCCATTAATTCAGAGCCTGTTCAAAGTTATGGCTGAGCTTAAGAAATGGATGTACAAGCCATCCCCAAAGTTCAAGCCATGACAGTACCTTTGTGGTCATGTGATCATGATTCAAGCATTTGGGTGCCCAGCTCACAATTACAATTTTGCAGGGAACTGTGGACACACGATCACAATTTGCAACCTTCCCTGCCAGCTTCTCACAAGACAATACTTAGTCTATTTTTTATCTAATGGGACACAACCCAGTGGTATTAGCTTTGAATGCAGAAAGTTGCATGTTTAATTCTTGGCACATCTAGATAGAATTGAGGAGTGAAGAGTCCTTCTTGAAGCACTGGAAGCATTAGTAACTAGTATCACCAATATTTGGCTAAATAGATCAATGACATCTTTCTGTGTTTTTACTCAGAACTAAATTCTATAACAGGGCTGTCAAACTCCTGGCCCGTGGGCTGGATGCATCACGCGCTGGCCATACCCATTCCATAGTTAAGCAAAGGGGGGGAAAGTCCCTATGCATCATGTGACACCGCCATGATGACATGAGTTTGGCACCCCTGTTCCATAGTATCTGCTGCAGCTCACACTCAGGATGTGGACACTGACTGCAATCTCTTTGTATTGAAGAGCCATTTCAAGTTTAAAAATGACTAGGAATATCCAATCTAATATAATTTCAACAATTTCCCAGCCTCTTGCATGAATGATAAATGATCTCATAGATTTGCATTCATTACTCGACTGTGACAACATCAGGAGGTAAGCTGTACATGTGGGGGGGGAAAGTAAAAAATCGGATTAGCCTCTATAGTTGGAATTTATTACATTGCATTGTGTCATCTGAAACCAAGAACTAGCTCACTAAAGGACAACCAGAATTATTGTGGAACTGGAAATCGAACTGCATGAACAGCTTGCTCCAATATGAATAGAGACCACTGATCATCTATTGAGGAAGGAATGTGTGACATTGTTCTCTATCTATATCCAGTCCATCAAAAAGATAACCTCTGCCCATCATTTTCTGCTATGCATTGAGTAATATTTGCTGACTTGTGCCAGCAAAAGTGTTGTTCCCTGGTTGGCCTGCTGCCCTTCATTTCATTGTATGCAACCCCCTCCACTCTTATTGGATTCGGTATTTTCACAATTATGGCTCCTCCCTCTTATCACTGACCACTAATCTTCTTGGTTATTCTTGTTTGTTTAACATATTCACCAGTAAAAAAAAGATTAAAGTATTTGATCCTTCTCTCCTTCCTTCCATCCTTCCATCCATCCATCCATCCATCATCCATAGTCAAAAATAAAGTAAAAGATGGCAAGGCTGACAAAAACTGGACACAGATGAAAAAGGGTTATCTTACTCCCACTCAATTTCCAACATGTTTAAGCAGGAATCAGGTGGCTTTGCACTGTGGAATAAAAATGCCCTAAATCAGGGGTGTCAAACTTGATTTCATTGAGGGCTGCATCAAAGTTGTGTCTGACCTTGGGAATGGATGGCGGACTAGGCATGGCCAGGTTGGGCATCACCAGCTTGTTGTCACCTGTGTTGGGGGCACCTGTGGTGGCCAAGCGCTAAGGCAGGACATCTCTCAGACCCTCCCTCACTCTCATTATAATCTTCTTTCCTTCCTTCTTTCCTTCCTTCTTCCTTCTCTTCTTTTTCCTTCCCTCTTCCTTCTCCTTTCTTTTTCCTTCCCCTCTTTCCTTATTTTTCCTTCCTTGCTCTCTTCCCATCCTCCCATCTTTTTCTTTTTCTTTCCTCTTTCCCTTTCTCCTTTCCTGTTCCTTCTTGCATCCTCAAATGCAAAAGAGGAAACATTTCTCCTTTTGTTTTGTTTTTAGTTTTTTTTGCTAGCCTCTCCCAAGTTCCATTTTCACTGGCAGAGGCACCACGGGCCGGTCCTTTCCTGTTTCCAGGGCGGCCCCGTGGGCCAGATCTAAGCACCTCATAGCCCAGGTTCGGCCCACAGGCCTTGAGTTTGACACCCCTGCCCTAAATCAATGAAGGAGAGATTGAAGGAAGTAGAAATATTTAATCTTAGGAAGAGAAGATTAATAGAGGATAAGACAACACTTTTCAAGTTTCGGAAGAGATATCCTCCAAGGATCCAAGATTTGTTGTCTATTTTTGTTGTCCACAATGCAGATAGAATGATGGTCTTAAGTCATAGGAAGGTAGTTTACAGTTGAACCTTGGGAAAAACTGCTCCCAATAAAAGACTAATTCTGCCCATTAAATCACAAAATTGGAGATGTGGTAAGCTTTCTTTTGCAGGATATGTCCAAGCAGAAATTAAAAAATCTATCACTCAGGGATGTGTTAGGTTGGATTTAGATCTCTTGAACTCTGTGGGCTTTTGCTCACTGACATCAAATTATTCACATAAATAACTCTGGTGCCCATTTTTGTTTTAGGAAATATTTTTTCTTGACATTTATTTATTTATTTATAAAATGTATACCCATCTCAAACAAAGTGTGCGATATTACTTTCTTCTCATTGCTAGTCTATTAATGGGGCATCCTTAAGCTGTCTTTAACTATAGCCATATTAAAATAATGCTCTCTTCCTTATTCTGATACTATGATAGTGCAGCTGCAACATGGATAGTATCTATTTGGTTTAGTTAGGCAAATGCAGTGATTTGAATCAGGGTGAATATGAAAGGATAGGAACTGACAGTGGGGACCTCGAAGTTCAGGCCGATACATTTTCCTGCTCTCAAAAATGGCTGGGTTATGCATCAACTCAGCAGTGTGGGAAGACACTATGATCTTTCAATCTTAATTCCTGTTACAATCAATAGGATTAAAATCAAGATTAATTTTCATGTGATTTTAATAAAACTAAAGTGCAATGAACTTAAGCCCTATTCAGAAGGTCACTCCCTAATCTGAGTGGAACCATGTCAAAGGAAAGTGATCTCCCTTTGCCATCAGTGCTCCTTCTCACAGATGCTCTACATTGCGACTTAATTCTCCAACAGAAAGCCTTTGCTGTTTATATAGAACTTCTGTAATCTTTAGAAAATTCAACTCCAATGCATCAGAAGATTATGGATATGGGCAAAGGAGCAGCATCTCTTATTTTGATTAACTCTCCAGTTATATGCTCACAAGTAGTCCTTGACTTAGAACCATTCATTTAGCACCTTTTGAAGCTACAACAGCATTGAAAAAAGTTACTTGCAACCGGCCCTCCCTTAAACTTCTTCAAAAATGAGCAATGAGTTTTGAAAAGTAGCTTCAGTAAAACATAAGGTCCCTGTTTCATTCTTGTTATTTCACTCAGCTGTTTATCCATTTTTAAAATTTTAATCTTCATAAATTATTAATTTATTTTTACTTTAATTCAATTCTAGTACCTAATCCACATTCTGATTTTTAAATTGATAATGAAGAATTATTGTTATGTGAGCTGCTCAGAGTCTGCTGAATACGAGCAGGGTATAAATTATGTAATATAGAATGACCTTCACTTCCCTCCCAACCCCAAGCACCAAAAGCCAAAAACCTGGACCAAAAATGGTTTGGCCACCTATGGTCTACAGGTTACCCAGCCTTGGTCTATGTATTATAAAATCATTGCTTTTTAAAAAATGTTTTTTCCAGGCTCACAAATACAGAGGGACTCTTTTTATTTCCTACGTCAGAATCATAGCCATAATTAGGGCACTAGATCTTGTAGAGTTCAAGAGGGTGATTTATACAGCTTTGGAAAAATAAATGTCTTGCAATGTTGGCCTATATTTATATGCGTTTCTGGACTGCACGGGTTGATGCTGACGTGATCATTTTACACATTCACAAGAGTTTTATAACAGTTCTTTCTTTCCATGGATTTTATATGATCTAATATATGAGACTCCTGGCATGTTATCATCTGTGGGTGCCTAAGCAATTATTCCATTAATCAGCACCTTCTTCTGCTGTACATTTCTTGTTTGATTTAAGATCAGCTTTATTTTTTATCATGCTGTACCCTTGTTTAACTCAATCTGAGCTGCAGTAAGTCTGTTTTAAAAAGAAAACCAATATGTAAGAAAGAGAGATGCATATGTTCAAAAAGTTATGACTGAGGGTTCTAAACAGCGACCCCAAGTTCAGATGGTTCAAAACTTGAATGAACAGGATCTGTTTTGCATGATGAGCCATGGCAATCCACCTCAAAAGAAGGGTTTGACAGAGCCATTTCCTCCGTCTTTACATTTTAAACATGACGCATTTGATTAAACATACCCGCAGGAGAAGCGTGAAGTGGCAGCTATTCTCTCCCACCTTCCCTTTCAACCATGAAATGGAGAGCTAAATTGGTCCACATACATTTTGACAGTTACTCAGTCATTCGGTTTGCTAGTAAAACTGTTTGACATTGTTATAATCCAATAAGAACAACACGTCAGCCTCACAACTTTCAGAGCCTCGGTTATCATCTCTCGAAGTAGGAAGCAAATGAACCCAGGAGAGGATGGATAAGTTGGTTCCAAAGAAGCTGGTTTTGGTGCCGTAGGTATATATATATATAATGCAATTCAATAAAATTCAGCCTCTGAAAAGTTGGGGTGGGGGCAAGGGGTGGAACGAAGCTGCTTCTTTTGAAGATGATTCTAACAGACTAAAGAAAAAAAAAATACAGGAGAAAGGCACAGCTTCTTTCAGCTGTCCCCTTTTGTGCATTTTCCCATACGAAACTAGGATACTACCGCTGCTCTGCACTTTGTTATTATGACAGGAAAAAAATGAATTTCTAATGAGGTATCTGTACCAGCTGCAAGCACCTTGTGGATCTCCATGGACCATAAGCACAGTCAGATGTATTTTCTGAATGCTAAACGGCCCTTGAGGAAGAAGGTCAATTGTAAACACACATTTCCTGGGAGAACCTCTTTTGTGTTGACAAATCAAACTGTTAATCGAAAAGCTATGGAAGGTGTGCACTGGTTCCCAGAGGGAAAACCTGTGCAACATTTTGGAATTTGTGCAGTTAATTCTGGTACTTTGGGGATTTAAAGTTGCTTTGTGCTGTTTTGCCAATTCTGACACAATTCTGTGAGAAGAGAGATGGTTTTCTTGCCTGGCAAAGGCATGGAGGCCAGATTCACCTGTGCTTTATGGATGTATGGATGTATCTAAGCCATTGTTCACAAGGAAAGCCAGTGAAACGTAGTGGTTAGAATGTAGGTCTAAGATTGGGAAAACTTAGTTCTTTCCTCAGTTATGAGCTTCACTAGGTGATGTTGAACTCTTTCTCTCAGCCTGATTATCTTATGGACAAATAGCCAACATCAGCAGGGGAATGGGAAACAAAATCTAACACATCTCAAAGTCCCTGGATTGAGAAAAAAATGCTCTAATCCAATGAAAAGAAGAAGAAACCTATCAACTTTCCCAAATCTCTAATATGGCCCTTTTAAATAAGGTTATCTTAAAACAGTCCAAATTCTTTAGTCTTTCCTTAGAGGGAAGATGATCTTAATCATTTCTTACTAGTTTTTTCACCATGTTCAGCTCTGCAGAATCTTCTTTAAAATAGGGTAACCATTAACATCCTAGACACCATGTAGTATGTGTTTATAGAATATAGCGTATATTTAGAGAGTTCACTTTTGTTTGATTTTAAGTGCTAGTTTTGCACTGGGAAACTGAATTTTGTATTACTTTCCTACTTTTCCCTAATTACATTGTGTTGTTTGCACTTATTTATTCTGGGCTTTGAATGTTTAGAAATAGCCAATGTTTCTTGTATTTTTCGCAACTATCTAGAGGAGGAGGAGAAAACACATGCCATGATAGAATGGAATTACCATACTCAATATTTCAATCTTTTTCCTCATGGTCTACAGCAAGGAATTTACCTTTTATTCTATGATTAATCACCACAACATTTTACACCTTGGGAACACTCTGGAAATCATGGCAGCTATTTTATGAGGGGAAACATTTCTCTAGCCATTGTTTTGTATGTAGGATCTTAAGCTTTCCTTCTCACTAGGCATGTTCTAACCATTGCATTTAGAAGCACAATATCACTATGTCACACCAGTCTAGGATCCTTTCCCAGGTGAAATTCTTATTCTGTCACATAAGAATGTATATTCATAATTCTGCTTAAACTCTTCTGAATGTGACTTAGAATATGATAGTTGTTCCTTGCTTTTTTTCACACAATAAGGAACCAAACGCCATTTCCCACATAATAGCTAAATAAGCTGGCATATTCGCATTTTACATAAAAATAACCAAGGCACTCGAACCTTTCTAAAAATTTAACATATCCTTTTTCGAAGAAACGAACTAGACCCGTTCTTCAAGAAAGGATATGGCTGCTGTCATAAATGTGCTGGACTGTAAAGTATTGTAAGACTCATCATGGTGTTCACTGCAGAAAATTGATGCTGTTCTTAACATAGCAGTTGAATTCGTCCATTTCACTAAGACGTGAAGTTCAGGTGCTATGGCAGAGGTGGAGAACCGTGGCCCCTTTATGACTTTTGAACTTCAACTCCCAGAATTCCTGAGTCGGCATGGCTGACTCAGGAATTCTGGGAGTTGAATCCATAAGTCACAAAAGGACCATCGTTCCCCATCCCTGTGTTATGGGAACCGTGCTATGACTTATTTAATGAACCGTGCCTACACATGGCTTGGCTGCATAAGCCAAGGTTAGACAACATGGATGTGATGACCATGATTACAAATCATGGTTATACTCATCCTGTTGTGGCTTATAAAACAAACCATGGTTATATGTATTATGAATCCAGTTATTTATGATTATTAATACATTAGCTTGATATTCAGTTACAAGACTTTCATCTCATGACAAGGAATTTTGAAGGAACATTAGAACGAAAAGAAAACCAGACAAATTAATGATTCATAAGGCAGAATCTTGGATTAGAGTTTTGCTGGTGGATCTACATCTCAAATACCTGTCTTCATGCTTGTGCACAGAATACAATATTGATGTCATGTCCATGCTTCCTCTCCTTCCTCTCTGACAAAGAGCCAGGACAGTGTAGCTGACAGATTGACTGACTAGCTATATGTCCCAGAATCTCTGCAGGTGGTGATGACACTGATGGATAGTGATGGATGACTATGACACAGCTCCACCCTTCCCACTTAACCATGTGCATGACAGAAGGTCCCCCAGGCCAGGACTGGCTATTCTAACAATGCCCACAAACAGGCATTTAGATGTGTAAAAAAACAATGCCTTTGGCTCCAGCAGTGATTGGGCCTACTGATTTGGGGCCCTTTAATGAGTTGCTAATGTGAAAATAATTTTCTTTTTGGACTTTAGAGTTGCGGGAATAAAGACAGATGGAGCAAAGCCATAGAATTGATAATGGCTTGGCCAAAGGCTAAGAGTCAGGAAATGCAGTTTAAGGGAGGTGGAATTCTATCACTGTCAAGAACTGCCAAATCTTCACCCACAGTTTTGCATGCTCCATAAAATAACTTTCAGAAATATATTTAATCTACAGTATGTATGTATGTATGTTTGTATGTATGTATGTACGTACGTACGTACGTACCTATCTATCTATCTATCTATCTATCTATCTATCTATCTATCTATCTATCTATCTATCTATCTATCTATCTATCT
>JANHFL010001217.1:102075-131017 GCA_032468155.1 Oxyrhabdium leporinum | reverse complement strand
TTATGTTTTTATACTTGCTGTGAACCGCCCCGAGTCTGCGGAATAGGGGCGGTATACAAATCGAAAAATAAAATAAATAAATAAAATAAATCAGTAACACTATAAGCTTGTCCTCTAAAAACCACAAGTGGATTTTTCATTCGCTTTTGGACCTAGATTTTTGCGATTTGTAAGAATGTTAGCTTGATGAAAAGCAAAAAACGTGTCCGATGAAAACAGAAGAGGCTGCAGGTATTTTCTAAAAAGTCAGGCTTCCACAGGACTGAACAGAGTCCCTGAATAACAGAAGTTTCTTAAGTGCTAATTATGAACATATATGGGAAATGTAATTTGGTGGCAGAAGTGGAAGTTTAATGATGCATAAACAGCATGGCTGGTTAGGACCACAAGATTCATTACAGGGTTTTAAGAACGAAGCACATGAATGTTTATAGACAGTAATTGCTGATTTGACTTTTGTTACTGGAATACACTGACAGATTACAGTCACATAGTACGTAATGTTAACTCCTGTGTTGTTTTTCAATACATGTGAATATGGGTCACATTCTGTCCTTAAAAGGACACATTTTGAATTAACAGAGCCAGGATAGGACTCTGCTTCTTAATAAATGCAAATAAAAGTTTGTGCTTTCTTATAATATATATCTGGGCTGTCAAACTTTGGAGAATCTACACTTCATCTTGCTGTCCTGCTTTATTCAGATATATAGGATAAAAATTCCTAATATACCCAGGGTGGTATAAGAATTAAGAGTTAAAACAAATTGGCTCAAAGTTAGGAAACTAGATGGAAGACTAATAAAGCTATCTTCAGAAGAGAATATTTGTAGCTCACAGTTATGCTGTGGGGTCCTTGGTGGTCTCTCAATTTTGTGGCTTTCTTGAAGATGCTTCATTACCAAACTAGGTAACATCGTGGGTACATTGATGACGTTACCTAGTTTGGTAATGAAACATCTGAAAAAAACCCCCCACCAAACCCAGAGAGAACCAAAGATCCTATCTTTGTCTTATTTCTCTTCAATTTTCTTGTGTGTAATGCAGTATCATGACAGCATCTATCATTATCATTATTTGCTCCATAGGAAGATATAGTCTTAGTTACCTGCACTGTGGCTTGGTTTAATCTCAAAAACGCTTTATAATATGTGCCATTGTAATGAAGCAACTCCCATAAGCAAGGAGAAGAGGTGGTGCACTGTGATTGCATTTGATCAGGAGCATCTTATTCTTTGGATGTCATCTGACGGAGCTGGGTTGCTTCAGAGAACAACTTCAAAAAATTATTCTGTACTGAATTCAAATGATACTCAATTAGAAGTTCTAATGGAACATCTCTTGGAATGGACCACTTTTTTCAGCAAGAGACTCTTCCAAGGGTCAGTACTTGCCATCTAACTGCAGTGGGATTTCATTTACTTGTCTGCATTGGAGATGATGCCCTAGATCCTGGTGGGCCACATGCAGCATTCAGCAGCTGTTTTACATGAGCACATCAAAGCCTTTCCTTCCTTGGCTGTTTAAGAATCTATCACCTACCACTTCTCAAAATATTATACAACTTTGTGGGGTCCTGGAAGAACATAAGTAAAATAGTAGCAATTTAGCTTACCAGTGATGTGTGTATCAACAAAGGAGGAAGCACACAAATGGCGGATTAATAGGAACACTGCAAAGATCTGTGTCTGCTACTGTAAATCCAAAATAGCAGTTCCAGACCATCTGACAAGATTCAGAATATCTTCTTACCATATCAAATCTTTCCCTTTGCAAATATGATGAACTATATACCATGTTTCCCTGAAAATAAGACCCGGTCTTATTTTCTTTTTGGCCCCAAAATAAGTACCAGGTCTTATTTTGGGGGGATGTCTTACCCACTTACCTTAGGAGCACTGCAGCCATGCCTCCCATGTCCTGACACCTGTCCTGCCGCTACTTGACTTCTTCTGCAGCCACTCATGGCCAGACATCGCGAGGCTTGTTGTGCCAGTGCTGCCGCTTGTGGCAGGAGGTTGCGTGGTGTGTTCTGCTGTTGCACACACAAGCAACATGCTGGGCTGTGCAGTGTTCTGCCATGAGCAGCAGCACTGGTGCAAGGAGCCACGTGGTGTCCTGCTTTGAGCGGTGGCACTGGCATGATGTTCCATGTGGCATCCGGCCACATGCGGCTGCAGAAGAAATCGGGCAGCAGTGCAACAGGTATCAGCAAGTGGGAGGCCTGGCTGCAGTGCTCCTAAGGTAAGAAGCTGTGGGATGCATGGGGCAGCTCCCCCACCCCCACTCTAGCTTGATTTTTATGCTTGTACCTTGCCCTGCCTCATACAACCAGATGGTGGGTGGGGCTTAACTAGGGCTTATTTTGGGGGTAGGGCTTATATTAGGTGCAGGCATGAAAATCAGGCTATGGCTTGTTTTCCCGGTAGGACGTATTTTTGGGAAAACACGGTAATTCAAACTCAGCTGATGCATTTCCCCAGTTGCACCATTCCCAACCCATCCACTCATCCATTTACAACTACACATTTCCCTTACATGTTGTTCTTTTATTTTGGACTACAAACCTATTCAATTTGCCAATAGCATTGCTGGCTGTATCTGAAGAGAATTGTAGCTCAAAACATCTGGAGAGCAGTGAATTGGGGGAGGGAGGTATCATCCTGTGACTATGGAGATTCTCAGTCATCCAGGCCATGGTTGTCAGTTGTCCCAAATATGCTTTTTCAAAAGGCAATTGGACTTTCTGTGTTTTTTCTCTTGATGACATTTCACTTCTCATGCAAGAAGCATCTTCAGTTCTGACCGAATGGTGAGGAATGGAAGGATTTATATTCCTTGCAGTCATCTGGTCATTAGCACTCTCTCTGAGAGTCATTGAGATTTATCTGGGTCATCTGAATCAGAGCGCAAATGGGTATGGAACCTTCTTGGGACTGCCGAAAGGACTGTGTTGTAGACAGGAGATAAGTGTTGCCATATCCATCACCCCTCCATTGAGGGGAGGTGTTCAATTTTAACAGATATGGCCTCTCTTACCCCACTTTCAAACCATTGGTTCTCTCTGTTCAGAATATGGTCTTTGCTGTCTTCAAAAGAGTGGCTTTTGTTTTTGTACTTGGATTTTTGTCAAGCATCACCTGAAAATTCAAGATATCAGTTGAAGATTTGTCTTTCAGTATTTTTCACTGCGTCCTTTCCTGCACTCAGTGATGTAGTTTTGGAAGGATTCACGTTCACATGGATTGAATGTTATAATGAGAAATTGGTATAATTCTTCACAGTGTGAGTAGAAATGGAATATATTTATTGTCGTCTCATGTGTTATGTAAATATTCTGAAATCATTTGTCAGTCTCCTCCCTCCTCAGAATGTAGACATATTCTTAATTTAACTAACTGATAAAACTGTTAATGTAGAAAACCTTGTCTTGGTATTGGGACATTGGTTCCCATGAACTACAGTCCTGGAATCTGTGGTTAGACTGGCTTCTAAGTCCAAGCAAACAAATAAATAAACACTCTCCTGCCCCCAACTACCCATTAAACCATCTCCCTTCCTCCCCCTGTCTCGCTCCCTTCCTCTCTCTTTCTCTCTCTCTCATACAGAAATACAAACACATATTTTTATATTTTACCAGTTGAAGTACACTGATTCAGTGTGATACAATCAGGGTTGTAGTGCAAGTTTTTCTGAAATTAATCATAACACTCCCAATAATTTAATAGCTTTGTTTATTTAGTAAATCCTTTGAGTAAATACCTGACAATAATGCATCTAATTGATGCATGGAAAAAGATGATGACCACTATTTTTTCTTTGCCTGAATGAAAAACTTTTTTTTTCAAAGCTACTGATCATAAAGCTTGGCAAGTTAGACTAGCAGTGTTGAAAGTCAGCTTCTAAGGAGTAATTAATTTTATTTGCTGTTCATAGATTGCTGATCCTTAGTGGCACTTGCTACTAATAGCATGAAATTAGTTTGCGTACACAAACAAAATTACTTATTCAGTGGTGTGTATTTGATTTTCTGTACTAAGGACGAGGCAATACCTGAATGCTAAATTTAACTTTTAATGAAAGGATTGCAGGAAAAAAGCCTTGAAAGTCTTTTCAAACTGTTAAATATACAGTGATATCAATTCACAAGGAATAGGTGGTCCTTGTTGAATTTGATGGAAAAGTAAGTTATTAATATATGTAAATTAGTTTATTTCCAAAGGTCCATAATGATTTGCAATAATCATTGATAATGCATTAATATTGCTTGTTTGTTGTATATGCTATAAAATAGTAGCATATACATGTACATGTACATGTACATATACATATACATATACATATACATATACATATACATAGTATGGAAAACCGAACCAACAGATGATCATCACAGGGACAATGTAATTTGTGATCTACCTTGAGAGTAGAACCAGTTTATATCTCCCTGAAATTTGTAGATTTATTTGACTTAGATTTAATAGAGCTGTGCATGCTTCAGAAATGATTTGGACGACGTGAGCAGACTTTATGTGAGTACAGGATATCTCTGTTATTCATGAAAGCAGGCACTATATTTTCCAGGCTTCTGAAAGTGAGTGAGACTGAAGAGATTTGTATACTGCTGTAAGGAATAGCATAGAAATATGATAAGATCCAAGGTACTGTATATTTTCTGAATGATTTTTAGAGCATGGAAAGCCCTAATGTATAATACATCATCTTAAAATGTGCAGACCTTAAAATGTATGATTTCTGTTTCAGAGTTCCATGCAGACGGCTCTGCTCATATTGAAAATTCTACAACTGCTTGATGACCTTCACTGAAGAGGGGTCAATAAAGCCTCTGACCCAGGATGCTATCTAGGTTAACACAGCTTGTTAGTATCTTCAGTGCCAATGGGGTCTGCCAGTAGTTTGTTGGAACTGGGTTCGGGGAAATGAGCTGAAAAACCACATTTGGCCACACAAAGCCATTGATAGTTTTGATGCAGTTTCTTTTGATCTAATCTAATCTAATTCATGGGTTTATTATAAAGATAAAATGGACACATGCCCCGTAGGGTGAAGAAAAGAGGGGAAAAGAATAAAGAAAAGGGGGATAGGAGAGAAGAGGAGAGAAGGGGAGGGGAGGGGAGGAGAGTAAAGGGAAGGGAAGGGAAGGGAAGGAAAGGAAAGGAAAGGAAAGGAAAGGAAAGGTCATAGAAGAAAGCTTCTGGGGTGAGGTTGCAAAGTAGGATCATTTCATTATGGGATGCCCTGTACTTTAGCTGAGTCTGTGTTCTAAAACCTCAGGCTCCCTAAGATGATAATATTTGGGATAGCAGCAAACTAGCATTGTGGCTGCAAAACAACTGCTTCACACCATTTCTCTCTTTTTGATTTTCTGTGGCTCTTTAATTCAAATGTGCAGCAGTTAAAGTCCATACACACCAAACCGCAACACTCTATTAATTTGAACACATTTAAGCCAATGGCAGATAATGCACTTGGGAGAAATAATGTCCAGGGCAAGTATAAAATGTAATGATGCCATTCATAAAGCAGTTAAACAGGAGTAGATTATGTTGATTGGGACTTGATAAGACCTTGGCATTAAGATTTTTATTTTTTTATTCCCTAAGGCGCCTTCAATGATTCTACAAGGAATTCTATGTGCCACAGATGTGATCTCTACTTAGTATATAAAAATCTTGTGCAGTACAGTTTTCTCTCTTCCAGTTCTAAAAACCACACAATCCTAGAATTAGAAGAAGCTTAGCGATCATCCTGTTTAATTCTCTATTTAACATCCGCACCACAGGATACAAACATATCATGCCTGAGAGATGACTGTTCATCGTTTCTCAAACAGAACAGTCTTCCTGAGCTGGAACTTCAAGCAACTCTTATTTTTGGGATGTTCTCTTAACTTATCTGCTGAAAATGACCTTCCTGCAATTTCAGTCTTTTGATTTTTAGCTTGGCCTTCTGCAGCAATGAGAAATAAATCTTTTGTATCCTCTGTGGGGGTCTCTTTTTTGTGTAACACTGCCATGGCAAGCTCAGAGTTTCACCCTCCTTTCTTAGAAATTTTCCAGGTTTTACTCATTCTGGCATATCTCCCTGGCAGAGCAGCTTTGTAGTACTTTCCCTGTTCTATCTGTCTTTACAGTGGGTGATTCTGGTATTTAGGCCAGATAGAGATACCAAAGCATGTATTGACCAATCACAAAATACAAGAATGATAAAGGTGAACTAAAATCTTTAGCACACTTTACATACGGCAAAGCAGCTCATCTCCAATTTTTTTTTCTTGTTTGGTTTATTCAGTCTTTCTAATAGCATGGTATTATTGTTATTTGCCCTGCTTTGCAGTGGTAATTCCTGCTATCAGCTTGTTCTTTGTATAAATGTAATCACTTAAAGATAAGCACAGCCACTGATTTCTTCCTTTTCATTCTGCACTGTATATTTGCCTCTAAACCCAACACTTTATGATTCCGTGATAACATTTCAGTTCTGACTTCAAACCTTATTAAGAAGAGGCTTCAGTGTAAAGCAATCAAAGCACTAAAGTAAGTTTGTGTTTTTAAAAATGATTTCAAGGCAGGTGTCTTTTATTTGTCTTGTAAAGCACTAAACACAAGCTCAGCACCTAAATAAATAATAACGAAGGCTAATTAGTAGCAAAGGAAGCAAGTTTCAATTAATAAAACATCTCTGCTATTTCTCTATCAGCTCCTCTGAAAAAAGACATTTTAAAGATGTTATTTATTTATATTAATGTGCTCACATGGTTTGTATCCTGCCTCAATTCAGCAAGCATTGAGTGGCTCATATAAAAAATACAGCTAAAAATCAATTTTAAAAAAAATAATTAAACCATAATTCAAAGCGGCCTTGCAAGGGTAACAACTGAGGCCCCAAACACTTAATGGAAAATCACAGTCTTCACTACGTTCCTAAATTCTAAAAGTGTGGGAGCCATCTGAATCAGAATCAGAATAGAGCTGGAAGGAGGTCATCTAGTCCAGCCCTCTGCTCAAGCAGGAGATCCTATATCATTTCAGACAAGTGATTGTCCAGTCTCTTCTTTAAAACCTCCAGTGATGAAGCACCCACAATGTCTGAAGGAAAGCTGTTCCACTGGTTAATTGCCTTCACGGTTAGGAAGTTTCTCTTCAGTTCTAGGTTGCTTCTCTCCTTGATTAGTTTCCATCCATTGTTTTTCGTCTTGCTTTCTGGTGCTTTGGAAAATAGGTTGACCCCTTTTCCTTTGATTCCATAGAGACGGAGCTGCCATTTAATTTCCTTTTCATATCCCAAGACAGGGATCTGAACCATCCCTAACTGAGTTGATCACATAGGATAGGCAGATTTTACTTGTAGATAACAGCAAATAAATGTGGTACCAGTTACATGGGTATAGCACAGCAATGGTGGCTTTAACCTACAACATTAGGCTGCTGTATTCTGGTCCAAATTCAAGCTGCTCTTCCATAAACTGTCACAGTAATGTGGTTTTTTTTCAATTCTATTTTTATTCTATTCAAAAACAAAGTTAAAATATAAAATACAAATACAAAACTTCAATCCTTCAGAGAGGCTGGTGGGATTGATTCAGTTCTGAGCCGGTGAATTCTAAGTCTGTAGAGATCATATTGTCTGAAAGTAACCTTGTTCTCTGTGTAACTTGACAATGATAGTTAAAAGAACATAAAACTCCTCAGAATGAAAAAATAGCTTAAAAAGCAAAATATTCTTTTCTGAATATTTTGATCCAAATTAAAAAAATAATTTAAAAAATAAGCTCCAAACATTTTGCAAATCAGTAAAATGCAAAAACCCAGTAGTGGGAGTCCAATATAAATGTGAATTACAGAACATGCCGTGTTTTCCTTACGAAAAAGCAAAAGTTATTCAAAACAACAACACAAATCAAAGGGAAAGAGAAAGGAAAAAAAACAAATAAAATCCAGCAGGGGGTTAAAATAAATCAGCATTCAACCAGCTGGTCAGCTTTCAAAGATAAAAAGCAAAATAAAATAAAAGCTTCAGAAAATGAAGTTAAAACTCAGGCATGCTTAAAAAATGAATTACTGAGAAGAAAGATGGATGCCCTGATTTTCTGACCACTCCCAGAGGCAACTGGAAGACTCCACTTTCCACGGGGTCCATGACTGTCCAAAAGCCATCTTGGGTCATTCCTAAGTGCTCGCGTTCAAATCCAGGGAGCAGCACTGCCAAAAAACAGCTTTGGCAGCAAAATCAGCAGATCATCGGCAGGAGAAAGACAAATTCCTACTGTTCAGCAGCCATCTTAGGGAGAGTCCAGTAATGTGGTTTTCAGCAATAATGGTAGCATAACTATCAATAATAAAAAGATATCAACTGGCGCATGGACAGAATCTGGACCACCTTCTTGTCCCAGATTCCACTGTTATCAATCAGAAGCTATGAATGCAGGAAAATTCCTAAACTCCTTCTGGGGGTATATGCTTTCATCAGAGCCAGTATGAGGACCAACAATGAGTCTACTGATGTTTTGAACAAACACTAGCTTGTTGTCCTAGGATTCAGTTTCATCTTGGTTCATATTCTAGTTCCCAGGATCAAGGGAGGATATGCATTGCATTTTAGGACAGACTAGAGATGTACAAAAGAGTACAATGACGAATCTACTTCCTGTAGATTTGTATATGTTTTAAATAGCATAGGGGAAAGAAATCCCTTAACCCCACTGCTTGGACCCTCCTCTCAGGAAAGAATTGACGCCTTGGAAAAGGATGCTTTAAACTTTCATAAAGTGGTCCAGAAGGATATAATTGTCGATAGTAAGAAATGCTGTACACCTGAGAGATCTAATAGGATCAGGAAGGCTGCATTTTCTCCTTCCAGGGCTTAACACAAGCCATCCACAAGAGCAGCCAATGGAATTTCTGTCCCACATCCGGTTATGTTTCAATTCAAGTAGGCTGCCTTGCTTCTTAATGAAAGTAATAGACTATAGGGAAGCAGGAGTAGGGCACAGGTTCCTATTGTAGACAGGGTTATGGAGGAGGCAGATCTTGGCAGTTAATGATACAATCACCTTAGGTTCATCAATGAAGTTCACTAGCTATTAATTAACATTAATACATGTTGAATGATGCAAGGGAAGAAGGAAGTTTTTCTTTTCTGTTGTTCATTTTGCCTAGAGCATTTGGTCAATGTACTGCTATTTCAAGATAACAGGAAGCTCTGGAAAAGGAATATTTCTTGGAGACCCTGACTTTGCTATTGCACGCTCCACCCACTTTTCATCGTACAAGGATTACCTTATGGATTTAATCAAAACAGAGTTACCACATCTCAAATGCAAGAATATAGACCTCTACCATGAAACAGCCTCTGTTTTCTGTCGCACTTATGCCATTTAATAACAGTCCAGATTTCTACAACAGAGTTTTGGTGACTATCGAATGAATGATAGCAACTACAACAGAGTTTTGGTGACTATTGGATGAGTGATAGCAACTGGCCAAAGGTGAAGATGGGTTTGAACTCGTGTCTCCTTGAGCTCAATCCAGCATCTTAATTACTGCACCATTGTCTACTTTGTTTGAGCCTCATGTCTATCAGTTCCCTAACTCATTATTGATTCTTCTTACTAAGCTTGAAGAGCAAGGTGGCTTTGCTACATCAAACGTTTTTACCTGAACATCCTCCAATTAATGCAGCATTAATACCCATGATGTCACACTGATATATATACAAGATTAAAGGAGGAAGCCTTGTAAGTTGTAGAAGATTGGTATGTGAGTTCATTTCCATATTATTAGCATTAGATGTCATATATTGGGCACCTTTTTATAATATGTTAAGAAACTATTGCAGCAATAAAGTCAAGTTTATGTCTCATTTTGAGATACTTTGAAATGGGTAATTTCTAACTTAATTGTGTCTATGAACTTGCCCTCAATAACTTAATAATTAGCAAGATCTTTTTTTATCTTGGAGTTCATTAGACTCTGCAACCTGATGATTCTTTTAGTTTTAACACATCAAAATAAACAAAGCAGTAATAAAGAAGACGTATCACTACCCTGCTTCTTTATTTACTGGGGTCATTCTCTGCCTAATTAAAAGCAACTCATTTTTCCTGAAATATATTTCATCTACTTTATGTTATTTTTGGATTAACTCACCTTGGCATTATCAACATGTATTTGAAAAAAAGCCATGGATATACACTGCACCTCAATGGCATGTAATTAGGTGGTGTTCCAGACAAAGATGAAGATATGGTCCATGACATGCTTTGTTTAACTGACACTCTTGCACTGTAGCATTGGGAGTCAAGTGACATATAAATTAAATAAACTATTATATAAATGTATAATATAATAATTATGCCATCTAAACTAAAATGTAAGTTCCATAAGCTCAGGAGGAATGAAAGTAAGAATTTGCAAGAATTCAGATGCATCTCTAAAAGTCTATTATCTATTATCAACCAGATTTTAATCTTGGTGTTCCCTGTTTTTTTTCATGTCTTCCTCAACTACTATGCAGATTTAATTTCTCCAACTACACAACAAAGTGGCATTCATTGCATGCTTGCCCAGTAAAGTAGACTGAAGGTTGAGGATGGGAATATTGGTCCCTTCTCATCTTCCAAATGACAAAAATGAACATCACCAGATGCAACAGCACATATTCTGTAAATGAAATTGACTATATTTTTGCACAACCCAATGGTAAACTTCAGTTGTAACAGCAAATAGATAGACAAGGGTTGAATGTGAAATAGTTCATAATCTGTTCATCCACAAATTCCAAGTCAAATTAAAGTAGAAGAGCAACATTAATCAGTTTCCATGATAAGATCTTCAACTTATACCCACCATTTTCCAAGCAGAAATAATAAATTGTTTGAAATTCTAGACCTTATTTATAGATAACCAGAGGAACAATGGAATGAAATCAAAGAAGTTAAGGATGAATGTGAAAAGTACAGAATAAAGTAATCTGGTTAAACAAATGACGGAAACTGCCAAGAAGAGAAAATAATTCTTGAAGTACATATCACCTGCCTCAGTTTGTTATATTTTAGGTAAGTTCTGGTAAGGTTCCTCTTGCTTGGGGAGTTCATAATACTGGGAAAGGTGGAAGGAAAGAGAAGAAGAGGACAAACAGCAGCAAGATGGCTGAACTTTATTATAGTTGCAATAGAAACACAATTGAAAAACCTGAAGAGCCAGGTTAGGGACAGATCATCCTGGAAAAGATATATATATGTGGTTGCTAATAGCTGATATCAACTTGATGACACATAATCAACCAATTGACCTTGTGAGCAGGGCTTATTGCTGAAAAATGGCATTTAAATATAAGGATGAGTAGAAATGTAGAAGTTTTGTCTTGGAGATGGGCCATGAGCTCCAATAGCTCCTCCCCACAGCCTTTGGGCAAAATGAGAAAGCAGAGGCTTTGAGTTTTCCACTGTGGTATTCCATGTGTCAGAGGAGGAGCAGAATCAGCAAATGGTGGCAAAAATTCTGAGTCTTCTGGCTCCCTGAGGCAAAACTGGCTGGATTTACAAAACATACTCAACCAGGATGTTAAGGAAACTCAGCCTCTTTTTTAGCATATTGTGTGAACATGTTAAACAATAACGTAGCCTATTTGAACAGCACATGATAACAACTCTCCAATGGTGGAAAGCGGTGTTTTAAACCCAGATTTAGCCTGTGGATGAAACCCAACTATTGTGGAAATTATCCCTTCTCAGAGGTCTGGGTTTATGAGAAAAAGAGGATTGATGCAAATTCTAACTACCAAGTTGTTGCCATTCAGAAACAGAGCTTGTGAGTGTGAAGGGCGGCCCCTAGATAATGAAAGCAGCACATTAGCGCCTGGCCTGCTGGGCTCACACAGTTGAAAGCAGCCAGTGGGTGAGTTTCCCAGCATCCAGAATTTTGTCTCCGTTCTGTGGGTTTGCTCAAGTGTGCGATGGTTGTTTGCAAGGGAGCTTTCCTGCTGGGTGGGTTTGCTTTTCTCCCAGCAGCTCAGAAAAAGTGAGAGCTGCTGCTTCATGTCATCTTATTCCCTCCCACCCTCCTCTCACCCCTCCCAGACAATACTTTTTCCAACAGGTCCCCTCTGTTAAGCAGCCTTTGCGGCTACCGGCTCTCACACTGGGACATTTTTCCACATTTCCAAGATTATGGCCACTTTAACTTAGATCTATGTGTGTTGCCTCTGGTACAAAGAAACACTCAGGGACAGGATTAGTAGGATTAGAAGAGATTCACATATGTCCAGTTCAAGCAATTGGTATTCAAAGCTTTAGACTTTCCAATGCCACCAAGAGAGAGAAAAGGAGCTGAGCGCTGGCTTTGCTTTTCAGCACCTTAAGAGGTGGACAGTTCTTTCTTTCTTTCTTTCTTTCTTTCTTTCTTTCTTTCTTTCTTTCTTTCTTTCTTTCTTTCTGGCCCCCCTTGCCTTTCTTTCCCCCTTGCCTTTTTTATTAAGTCTTTAAAGCTGCAGTTACTAAGGGGAAGCATTTTCTCCTTCTCTTCTTTCCTTTTAATTAGATCCAAGGGCAGATTCTCCCAACCAAGTGCCTTTCAAATGTGCTAAATTCCAACTTCCAATATCCCCAGCTAGCACGCTCAAGTGTTATGGGAGTTGTGGTCCAATGTATCTGGGTGGCACCAAATAAGGGTATGTTAATATGAACAATAGATTTACAGAAGAGCTGAACTGTTGGACAGGCTCAGCTAGATGGAAACAAAATCCTATAATATAATAATTTATTTGATGGTGATATTATATTAAAACTGTAGCACAAAGAAGAAAGTTACTGTGATGTGGTGGTACAATCTATTTAATTTAATGAACTATAAAATTGCTTTTACTGTAGAAAGTCCTGATAACACTGCATTAATGGCACTCACTTACTTTTTAAAAAAACATTCACTTTTTCTCTTTAACACAGAATTGTCAGCTTTAGTTGGTATTGTCTCCAAAGTGTCTCTATTTGGCAGCCAACACACACCAGTTAATAACCAGGTAATGCATCAAAGATTATCCTGCAAATGAAATTGAAGGAAAAAATACAAACATTGCCATGACAGTGTGTTCGCATGCATGCATGCACACACAGAGAGACGCAAGCAGTACTATGCTAAATATGCAGATTCAGAAGTCCTATTAAGTACAATCATATTTATCCTCTAATAAATGCATCTAGACTTGCAGTCAAGTCTTTGCAGACATAGTCAGAATAACATTAACATTCTATGTTTCTTTGTTTTCTCCAAGTTTAAGACTAAACCCCAATGAATTCTGTGGGATTAAAGAATGAAGATTGCAGACTCTGTGTCTTATTTATATA
This sequence comes from Oxyrhabdium leporinum, assembly GCA_032468155.1. Classification (NCBI taxonomy): domain Eukaryota; kingdom Metazoa; phylum Chordata; class Lepidosauria; order Squamata; family Cyclocoridae; genus Oxyrhabdium; species Oxyrhabdium leporinum. Next base: position 117,654 of record JANHFL010001217.1, on the reverse strand, counting down.
GGGACTCTTAAAAAGTTATCCTTTCTATGCAATGACTGAGATTCTTCAACTGTTCCTATGCTAAAAGCTAGATTTTATTCTGCTGGGTTTTGTGAAATTTTGAGCACCCTCCAAATACTCACAAATCTCATGAGAAATTATGATGGCATTCTCATTGTAACAGACCCATCTTTGGCCTTTGCACAAAGCTTAAATTTGTTCTTATTTAGGACAGGACTTTTGCTAAGTCTCTCTCTTTGGGTTGTTGTTTGCAGTTATTGTTAAAGTGTGTGTGTGTGTGTTCACGCCTGTGCACAGGTGCATGTTATTGATAGTTGGAATTCATTTCAGCTGCAGAGATGCAGAAGATTTTCTGCTGCATTCTGGCAATGTTCAATGTGCTCAAATGTAACAGAACCATCAGGGGTCTAATCCCCATGACAAACATTATATCCTTTTCCTGACTCACTTATACTTTGAAATCAGGGGGTGGGAGCTGTTAATGCTTTGAAGATTTCTCCTTACTCCACACTACACAGATATGTTGGGAAGCTGGCCTAAGCTTCCCTTCTTGAGCCAGACTTCACAACAAATGAAATACAATTGAATTACTACAGCCTTTATGTGGGGTAGGCAGTGCTTAATTTGTATTAAAAAGAGAAAGTTGGGGGTGGGCAGGGAAAGGGGGGGGTCTGCGGCTGAAACCCGAAGAGAAATTTCTTTCCAATGCCAGGCAAACAGGGAGGAACCATCTTTGCTTATGGAGCAGTGAAGGAAAAAGTTACTAAGCATTCACAGATTTGTTTATTTATTACATGTATATGCCACCATCTCACTCTGGAAAGTGACTCCGGGTGGCTACATGGTGTGTGTTTTTCAACACAAAAGACAATTTTCAGCCCAGGGAAACTGGCTCAGTTTTTGAAATGATAAGAGAGGTTTAGGTTTCTCAACCCACATCCCCAATCCAAACTTAATGAGGTTTACACATGTAGGATTACAAAGATCCATTATTCTCTGCTGTTAGAACCAGAGTGGATCAATGGAACTTTACTTATAGTTCATTTTGGCTCACCTTCCACTAACTCTTCCTTCGTCTTCCTTCTCGATTCTTCCCATCAAAAGTGACTGCACAGGATTTAGTCATGGAAAGGAATACCAGAAATTAAAACAATAATACACTTCTGTTGCATTTTCCCCACACCATCACTTAAGAGCCATTCTGTGACACTTCACTTTTCAGTACAATTATTCCCTAGGTCTATTTATATCTCTTTTCATCTTACTGATCCTATTTTGAGTAAATAGGTTCATACATGGTGTGATATTCCAGTTGTGATTCACAAGAGAATCTATTTTTAAAACCATTAAAACTTTGAAAGATGGTGAGTGAAATCCAATGGCTTCAAATCATTCAGGAGGAAATTATCCAGGAAGGATGGTACACCTTGTGAAACAAATTACTACTGAATAAAAATATATATATCTCAAAAAAAATCCTCACAAAAACAAAAAATAGGACAAAATAAAAGAGGCCAGTGTGGATACATGCATATTCTAAAATGCTGAACAGAAAGATTAAACGGAAAAGGAAGGAGGGGAAGATAACCAAGGAAGAATACAAGGTAATCTCCAGAAACAGAAGGAACTGGGAAGAGAGGCTAAAGCTCAGAACACTCTGAGGCTAGTGAGAATCCCTCAGTGAGGGAGATGGACAATTTAAAAATGTGATTAAAAAAAAATACTGTATACAGCAAAAAAAGTTCTTTGGGCTTGCTAGAAGTAAAAGGAAAATTATAAAAGGGGTAGAGCAGGTGAAGAGCAGGTGGTGAATTGTAATAATGATGGTGAGAAGGCAGAACTTAATTTCAGTGTTGCATCTGTTTTCTTTCAGAAGGAAAATAATATTTGCTGGTCATCATGACTCTGTAAACTACTTAGAGAGAGTTGTAAAGCACTGTGAAGCGGTATATAAGTCTAAGTGCTATTGCTATCATTATATAACAGAATAACAGAGTTGGAAGGGACCTTGGAGGTTTTCTAGTCCAGCCCCCTGCTCAAGCAGGAGACCCTACACCATTTCAAGCAGGGAGAAAGGGAGAAATGCACATTACTATTTGGAGAAAATGAGAAATGCACTTTAGGACAGATAAGGAGCAGGTAAGAGAGTTCTTAGCTAATGTGAATAAGTTAAAGTCTCCATAACCAGATGGATTACATCCCGGGGTTCTGAAGAAATTAGTGGAAGTGATCACAAGACTGTGGAGAAAGAAGCCGAGGGGGACACTAATAGGAAGCAGGATCAATAAACCTGAAACTTCGTTTTCCTACTGTTGCTGTAGGGCTAGCTTCAGTGATGTAAAAACGTAACTACTTTATAGGAGCAGAAACTTAGTTGGTTGGAAATTCAAGGCAATTGTGTGCCACTCCATGAAGGGATGTTTAATTAATTACACAATAACTATGCACAATAAGTAAGAGGTTGAGGATTAAAAAAAATGCAGATGTTTCTGCCAGCCAGCTGAATGGGACCCTCTCTTGTCCTGTCAAAAGAACATTTTGAATCAAAGTGACTTTATGGGAGTAAAAGAATGAGTTTGGTGGAAGAGTGCAAAGATGCAGTCTTTTAATCATTAAGCCTTTTTATAGCTGTAAAAAGGAACGCCCATTGTCATGGCCACTCCATTGGGGTCATCAAACCAGGTTAAAAAGAGGAGGTGGTTCATGAATGAGTTGAAAGAGGGGACACAAACAGCCAAATTGCTGGAATTCCTGCAGGGAAAGATAAAGCAGGAGAAGAAAACAGGGTTGGTTTGCTGAAATGGCCATCCCTATCATATGCAGTGGGCTTGCACCATCTGTAAAGAGCATTAGCATCTGTGAGTTCAACAGATCTTTCCTTTCTTCTAGCCTGAGTGTTTTATTGTGTGTTTAATTTTTATGGTTCTTTCAGTGAAGTTCCCTTAGGGAACCTGTTCTTGTTTTATTAACTGGCACTGCATAGTTGCAATAAAATTGAGTAGCTATTCCTTCCATCCAGTTGTATGGCAAAGAAGAACAAACTTGGAACATGTGTCTTCATGTGAATGCTCCAAAAAATAGTGTTATTATTTAGAAAAGCCCATCACAGCATTCTTAATATTCGGATTAAGCTTACTATGGTAGAAATTACAACTACAGTAACACCCTCGGGCATAGCTTTATGCTTGCAGGCTGTCCAAAATAAGGATCCCAAAATGGAATGCTAAATGACCATTTAAAGCTGTAAAGAACTTAACATTTCATCTTTCTCTGCACTCCACAGCAAATATGTCCACTGATTGGTTCAGCTATAATTGTCTTCAATGCCAAACGGATTGTAAGTTCTTGTAGTGAAATCTATTTTCAAGCCCTTTAATTCTTGGTTGCAATTAATTATTTTATTACTGATTCAGATCAGCATTTCCATAAGCATTTTGAAATATAAAAAAAGAATCTATATTACACTTTCCTTTTTCACTTTTTTTGCTGGAATGGTGGTAAAAATATAGGTTTTGTTTTTATTGTTTTTATGAAAACCAGTTTCTTAATATTTAAGTTTATTAATAAACATTATAGATGATAGCCATCAATTTTGGGACATAATCAGTAAGCATGTAACATTACCACCTGACTATTTTTATTAAAATTCTTTGGTATTAAAAAGGAAGAGATTTGTGATTATTTGTGTCATCCCTGAAGTCTTTGCTGTAATGGCAAAGATATGCGGCTACATTTTATTATAAAATATGAGCATCTAAATAAAGCTTTCAAAAACAGATAGATAAAAACATAAATACATTCTCACATATCCACAAGTTCTGTTAATAGCCCTCTCTTAGGGAACCACTTTTCCACCAATGATAGATAATATGTTTCCCTTATTTTGAAAGAGTTTAAATTTACTTAAATGCCATTGATACACAACTTTTTCATAGCTGGTTTCCAACTTGCTGAAGAGGAAGACTAAACACAATTTATGTTCATGTCAGACCATATCCATTTTTCTTCTGAAATATGTCTCTCAAAATATATCTTCCGTCATCACTGTTTAAAATTTGATTCCATCCATGATTTGTATACAAACATCAGTCAATGATGGCAGTGCCTTCTGGGTGTCAGGAAATGTTAAAAACTGGAATTAGTTAAAGACCTAAGATTATTTAATTACTTCCTTAATTAATTACACAATAACTATGCACAATGAGTAAGAGGTTAAGGATAAAAATGCAGATGCTTCTACCAGCCAGCTGAATGAGACCCTCTCTTGTCCTGTCAAAAGAACATTTTGAAGCAAAGTGACTTCATGGGAGTAAAAGAATGAGTTTGGTGGCAGAGTGCAAATCTTATTCCTTCTTTATATTCACTTTACAATAAGTTGATTTCCTAAATTATGTTCCTTTTTGTTGTTTACTAAACAACTTTTCAAAAACCATTTCAAGACATCTTACTAAAATGGTTAAGGCTCCCAACTAGAAATCTGGATACTGTGAGTTCCTGTCCATCCTTTGGCACCAAAGTCAACTCAGTAACTTCGCTCTCTCCCAGACCAGCCAACCTCACAGGCTTGTTCCTTTGGAAAAAAAAAAAAGCAGAAGGGACTACTGTGTATGCCATGTTGAATTACACAAAATAAAGTTGGGATATAAATCAAATCAAGAATATAAAGACATAGATCCTCACTAAGATAAGAGACTAATGCAAAGTTTCAGTTTTTGTAAACACCTGACTAATAGTTTGATTAAGCCAAAAGAGATTCTGGCCAGATTTAAGGTCCTTGTCTTGAAGTTTATTTACAACCCCGCTCAAAAGAGTGATTATTAAGAGAAATTATTGTAGCTTCATTTGTATATTTTCTATGGACTTTACATCAGGAGTGAAGAAAGAGATTTGGTATGGAAGCAGATTCCATGTTCTCACCTGACTCTTTTGGCCAGGTGACATCAAGCCATCATAGAGAGGGAGCCCCAATCTTCGCATTTTTTATTTCTCCATGCAGAGAGTGAAAGAAGGAGCCACCAACCCTACTTGTCTGGAAACTCTTGCACAAAAAAGCAATCCACACAGGACCCACTGCTTCTTGCTTTGCCCCAAACACATTTGAGTGTCTGCGTAATGGAGAGGAACATTTTTGGATAGATGCCCTGCAATTTCCCCAATAGCAGAAATTTCAAGATTGACCTTCAGACTGGTTTAACTAGTTCATGCTTTTCCTAGTGGGTTGAACCAACCTGATGACCTGCTTCCTCATCCATATGCAGATAAAACTTTCACCTAATCTTTCAGCTAAAAAGATGTGTGCCCTTGTGACAGCTATATCTAGTTGATCATTTATAGCTATTGTAATTTGGATTTTTTTTCTAAGAAAGAAAACACTTATTCCCCCTTCATCTTTCAAGATGCTGCTCTATACCTTGGCACTGAGTTCCCAAATAACTGGAGTAAAATTGCTTCAAAGGAATCAGACTATCAGTTCCATTGGGCCTATCCGAGGGCATAGAGTTAATCAGTAATTATTGTCTGATCAAAGATTTCAATAGATAAATGATAATCCTTTCAACAGTATGGCTTAAAATACCAGATATATAACTGATCTCCTATGGAAGGATAGAGGAAGAATCGGGATTAATTCTGTTGCTCCCCAGGCATTCAAAAGTAACAAATCCAAGGACTGTAAATTTAAGATCTTTAAGTAAATTTAAGATTATTTAGCTAGACCAATGTTTCTCAGTCCTGCTGGCTGGGGAATTCTTGGAATTAAAGTCTACTCATCCTAAAGTTGTGATGGTTGAGAAACTGAGTTAGACAAATCAATAGTTGAACTCAATTTCCTATGTAAACAGGCGGTTCTACATAAATTTGGCATGACAATGTCAAATTATTTTTCATCTATCTCATTTTTATGGAAATCAAAATTAATTTTCTCAGACATATGTGAAATATATTAAAAAGCTTTGCATTTCTCTACTGACAAGAAAACTTTAATATACTTAGCAAAATAAAATGCAGACAATTGAAGCTAAATCATTGATCCAATATTTCACATTATATATTTACATTAGGCAACTGATCGTCTTAAGTTATACAGTAAGAAACCAAAGTGTAAAGAAGAAGTGACTTAAATTGCAGTTGTTTTCTTTAAAAAAAACTTAAATAACTGATAAAAAAAGAATAACTGGATAATAAAACTGAAACATAATATTCCCCTCAAAAAGGTAGCTTTCTATATTTTAAACTTAAAAGAATTCAAATGCTGCTCTTTGGAACTTTGTCAAATTTTATCACAGAGTTTTACCTCAAATGGTATCACCAATGACATTTTTGAATTAAGATCATTTTCAGGTAGTAAATGATGAGCTGTGGATTTAAGAAAATGGGGAAAATAAAATATATGATAAAGATAAGCAATTTTAAAATCCCCCCCAAGACATATCCATAAATAAGGACGCAGAAAGAAAAACTGAGATGCAAAGTTCATGAATAGATAAATCCATTGGCCTTTGAGTTCACACCCTGTGAATTTTATGAAATCACGATGAATGCAAATCTTGCTGGGAATATTCATTTCAACTCTGTAAAGTAGTCATCTACAATTCTAGAGAGACATTACGAGTAAGACTGTGTCACATAAAGTTCCTCTGGGGTCTGTAACAACAGCCACATACAAAACAAAGTCACTTCATTCGCTGCACTTTATTCTGTTGTCATGTTAAAAGCAATGAATTTATTTCCCTCCCCTCTCTGTCTCTCCTCCCTCTGCTTCTACAGCCCAGTAGTAAATCAAAAAAGTAAACTCTCATTCTCATTGTGAAAGGCTTACTTCCAGGCCCCTACAGTTTCCACAGTAACTAATTAGAAATTTGCATATCTAAGAGAGAATTATTTAATACCGATGTAAACCCTTTTATTCTCCCAAGCTTGGCTTTTTTCTACTCAACTTCTGGTAGATGTTGGGCCTTAAGGTCATACTGTACAAACTCTGATTGTAGGTGGCCCGGTCTCGCTGTTTTGAGTGTGGGTGATTCATATCCTGTGAAGAAAATGCCTTGCCGGGGTTTTGTTAAACAGACACAGTTTGAAAGGCAGCCCTGATTCATTGAGTTGCCATTTGTTTTAATCTATAGCATCTTCCGCATTCCTCATTAGCTAACTCTTGTGTAATTGAGTCATGCATTTTAGACACATTAAGCCAGCAGAGCTGGGTCACCTCCATATTCCTTGCCTCCTAGCTCCATTGGCTTATTCCTGCTCGCCTTTAAGCATTTTTCCTTGGGAAGGTAGAGTGAAGAAAGAGAAATCCCTGGTGTTCAGAAGCATTTCATTTGGTCAGTAAAAAGAAGGAGAGAGAAATACAATATTATAATTTGCTTTCAGATCATTCATAGAAGTAAAGTAAAAGTGTTTGCATAAAGATAGCAAATGCTCCCAGTTTTTCTCTACGAAGGAGAAATAATTTTGCTTCTTACCCCTGGCAAATCATTCATATATTTTGCCTTTTAGAGGGTGTACAGCAGGATCACTAGCTTGATTAGTTCTATCTCAATCCCTTCTTATGGCTGTCAATCCAAATAATGAATGGTAACTCTATATGCTTGAATAGATTTTGACTTCATCCTGATGCATCGTGGCCATTCAACACTCTCACATTTTGATCAGCTTCTTCACACATTGCTTTGAAAGAAGGTGTAGTATTATGTGTATGTGCTTGCAGATATGCTATGTAGCAAAGGTTAACTTTACCTAATCCTAAATGAGAACATCTGCTTTACCAAAGGATCATGAAGGAGATCATGGCTAAACATGGTGCCGACATGCTGTGACATTGTCCCAGGCGATGGGTGATATAGTTGTAAGTCAGTGGTGTTAAAATATTACTTTCTCCTAATTCCAGTACCATCCAAAGATAGCCTCATGGTGTGTCAGATCTGTTAAACCTTGTTACCCACAAACTTAGAGACCATTCAGGTGACTGGAAGTAGAAGCAATAGAGTCAGGATGATGGATATAATTTCAACCCTACCATGGGAAATGTCCTAATTGTTGCATTGCTTTATTTGCCTAGTCTCAGCTATATACACTTTACACATACTACAATTACTACAAAACAGTACATATAAAGTTTATAACAATTCAAATATAAGCTAAAAATGGACAATGTATAGTTAAATAAAAAGTCAATGGTATTAACCAACTAGTTAAAATCCCTCCAGAGAGATCCATTTTAAATTGGTTCCAGTATACTAATTAGATCACTGGAAAGTCTATTTTTTCTGGAGGAAATTGTTTCATACTGTGGGAGCCATCACAAAGAAGCACTTTCTCCTGGTTCTCCCCACCCCCCAACGTCCCCCAATTTCCAGGATAGATCATTCCAGGGAATCTCTGAGGGATTCCAATTTCTCCAGGATAGTTATATCACTTCTTCTAATTGAGAAAGGTGGTCTAGAGACTATAGGACAAAAGGCACACATTGAATTGCAACTACACATTTATGGACTGAAAATGCAGAGCCTGAAGCATAGGTGTAACATGCTCAGGTTATTTCTTATCAATTAAATCATGGGCCACTGCATTTTGCACCAACTGAAACATTTAAGAAATAATAGATCTGCTGTTCTAATGATGAGACCATGATTTATTGTTGCAAGATCTTCCTACCTGGAGAGTCCAGATAGTCTGTTTCCTCTAACTTAGGAAGCAGTTGCCTTCCTATCATTGACTCAGAAATCTTCTCTGGTAAGGAAAAGTTGGAAAGAGGATAATTGTTATCCAATGAAGCTGGATCCAAAAAGCATCTCTTGGAGCTTCATTTCACTGTAGCCTTCTTCAAGGCCATAGGAAACATATCCTCTCAAAGTCAGGCACTGATAATTCCCTGGATCCTACTGACCACTCATCACTGCCTGAATCTCCCAGGAAGGGCATGAATCTAACCCACAATCAGGGGACATACTAATAACCATCCTATCCTCTTCTTTGGAACCCATAAGCCAAAAAGAATCTGCATTAACATGAAGAGTGCTAGAAGATTTGAAGACAAAGATTTTGAAGAACCTGATTTTATTGGCATGTACTGTCAAAATTGGTCACAATTGGTGGGCAGTAAATCTGTTGACTATTCTCTTCCTAGTAAGGAAGAGGGATATGTACAGTATCAATACTAAAGATGAGGGACAGCTATTTGTACTTGTTCCTTCTCATGGCACCCCAGCTATCTCAGCTGCTTAATGCTGACTAGTTGTCAGTTCTTGATCACTATGATATATTGCAATATTCAACCTGCACCACATATTTACATGAGTATGTCCTTAAAGGTTGCAAGGGACCCCTTTAGTTCATTATATAGTGACAGCTGTCAACAAACATAAGAATTTCAATGGAATATAGGGTGAAGAAGGTGATACAGATGAGATTTTGAAGCCTATTTTAACTCTGTAACAAAATGAGCGGCTTCCTATTTTCACATGCTCTCATTTAAAAAAAAAAAAGAATAATTTGTTATGATTTATTTATCATGACTTTAATAAAACATGCGTGTGGCCCTGCACAGGACTTTCATACACATACATGCCTGCTTGCCATGGTACTACAGCTGCAATGGAGGTGGCATTATTACCAAACAATCATCCTAATGTGCTTTTTTAAAATGTTTCACGGGTTGCAGGAAGAACCTAAATGTTTGATTTTCAGATTCTTCCCTTCCAGGGCTCTCCTGGTTACAAATTATCTGGTGCCAGAATGGGGAAGGAGAACACAGGGTCTCCTATAGAAACAGGGCTAGTGGGGGACTCTTGACACCACACATCTGCCATCTCAACTCCTTTATACTCTCCACAATGAACTCCCACAACACAAAGGCTGGGCAGGCATAAAACAGACAAGTGATCCAGGTACTGGTACTGCATGCTGCATTAGCAAGAAGCCCCATCAGGAGAGCAGAGTTCCTCCTTCTGAAAGCAACTCCTGGTGACCCATTCAGAATTAACTGTGGAATTAGTTTTATGGCCTAACAGCCTCTGAACTGTGAAAACAGGAGGCTTGCAGTAAAATCGGGACCAATCTTGATCTCCGCTCCCATCCCTCCTGCCAACATGTCCTTCTTATTCAGCTTTGGAAGAAAGGAGAAGGGTTGGTTCTTCGTCTTTTGAAGAACTTTTGCTTACAGTGAGTGGTTTGTCAGGTTCAGCTTTTCATTTTTTGGTGCATTTCTCACCCTCAGTGTCTTTAGGATATTTACATTAAAAAGCCACCGTACCCTAAAACTAGTCATGCTGAACAGCAACTAAAGTGCAACAAATGTCAATTAAATTGAACAAAAAGTTCCACAGCACCATGTAGCGCTTTAGAGTCGAAGGGGGGAAAAAGATGTTCCAGAGTGTGCAAGACCAGAAAGGTAATCCCTGTTGGCAATGCATTAAAACAGCTGTGTCTGTACTCAGGACCCTGTTCTCAGGACCCTCAGCACTCACTCAGGAGAAGGCATTTGGGGTTTAAGGAGCGCATGATCTTGGGCCTTCTGAAGCACTTTTTTGCCTTCCAGTCTGAACTGCTACCCGGCCCTAATGCTTAGGGTCAGGATAGTAACAATTCACAGTTTCCAACACTGAGACAGACACACCTGCCTTGGGCTCTGGATGGGGTCACAAACTGCTTAACTTTAAAAAAAAATTATGATTTGTTGACTTCTGCCATCCAAACTCAAACAAATATGATTCACATATAGCATTTACTGCTCTGACAAGCGACCCCGGTTCTGCCTTGGTAATGAGGCTCCCAAGTGCTGCTGTCTGTATTGCTTTAAATTAGAGGGCATCAGATTGGAGAAAAACTCTTGTAACTAGTCCTCAGTGTCGTATGGTCTTAGAACGTTAATGTGAGATTTAGCTGCCAAGGATAATTGTGTGTCATGTTATACCTTTTAAAGCACCAAGCCCTCAAGAGGGAAGAAGTGCTATGTACGGCAAAAGCTGCATCTGAAAATCCCTATAAAGCAAAGCTCCAACAAGCAAAGTTGTGTTTTCTGGTTGGGTACCTCTCATAAGACTCTCTGTCCCTCCTTCTGTTTGCAGGATGTGAGTCAGGGCTGAGGAGCCTTCTTAAGAGTCGACCTGATTTTCTTCATCTTCCACACTCAGGTGATTCTGCTTACTTAAGAATTAATGTGGAGAAGTGACCTTTTGTTCACTTCCTGCAAGAAACTCCATAAAGACATCCTACTTTTCCTAAGATCTCTCCTCATTTAGCCTGTGAGTCATTTAAGAAGAATAGGGAGAAGAATATGTTTCAACAACTGCCACAGTCCTTTGGCAGCCTTTGTACTGGGGAGACCCATTGTTCCAGCCTTAAGTGTGTTGATGTTCATTTGATGTTGAAGAGGCAATCGATCCAAGAGTACTTCTTGTGGACAAAGGCTATAATGAACTGCACAGATGATGTTGGGGAATTTCTTTGCTGAGGTCACAAGCGTGTTGAGAACCATTTCAACTTCAATATTATGTGTAGTTAGATTTTCCAACCATTTTTGCCACTACTCTCTTATATAAAATGAGAATGATGTGGAATTATTATTATTTTGTTAATTCTGTATTCGTTTCCTGTATATTCTGTTGAATTAAATTTCAAAAGCACCTCACCCATCAATCTGTTGGGATTCAAAAGCTACAGCTACACTCATATCAAGGAACTATGCAGTTGAAGCTACATTTCCACGATAGACATCTGCCATGGTAATTTGGCAGAATTTATTCTGAGATACACATACGATTTCACCCTATTACTGTTAGGCCATTGTAAATTTTGGAAATGTTTCCCTCATTTTTTTTAGTCGGGAATATAAAATGACTTCAATAAATATGTATTAGAATATTTATTATCTTTGTAAGGATATGTTCTCTTCCTCCTTATGCCAAGAACATCTCTTTATGCCCTTTAAAAAAAAATGCAAATACAAGTTCTCTTTCTGCAAGAAGTTACTCAGTGCAGCAAGACCTGCACAATGTTTGAATGGTCTCATTGCTGTTCTAAGAGCAAGTCTAATCCTCTTGCGATGCTACAGAGGAAACAGGTTGGCTTCTCTGCTCTAAATAGCACCACTGATTATAACCTCTTGCAAGTGTGACTTGTGGAATCTGCTTATTTCCAGTATTCCAGACATTAAGACAAAGCGAACTAGTATAGAACTATTTTCTACTTGTAGTTTTGAGCATCAGGTATTCCTGGAAACTTTCATGAGAAATATTTGACATTAATGGAAAGTATTCCCAATGAATTAGGAAGAACAAATAATATGGAATGTGTTTCAAATATTGTCTATTCAGAAATTAATATCCTTCAGTAAGTTCTTCAGTTCAGGAAGACTTACCACCAAATAAATAATTGCAACCTCAACTGTTCTCATTTTTTAGAAATAGCATATTACATATTTTGCATACTCTCTATCACTAATTTAAATAAGTAGCAATAACTTTAAACCTTTTACAGAAATTTATTTCCATCTCTTTTTACAAGTGTAGTTGTAGTAAGATTATGGTTTAAACAGGAAATCTGTGCTCTTACTCAAGCCAATTTTACTTATATCTTTTCATTTTTCTTGTTCTTTTTTCCAGCTTCAAGCCACAATTTCATTGTGGAATACTAAGCATCTGAAAGATGAGAAAAGACTTTACTGGAGTGGATTTATTTGAATGAGAGCTCATACATTGAGTGACCAGAATGTTGGCCACATTTATGGATTAGTCTAATAAAATAACTCCTTCATGGATCACTGACTTGTTGTGGTGAAGAGGCTTTGCGTAGTGGAATGAAGCTATAAGCCATGCCATGCAGGACCACCCAAGATGGACAGGTCATAGCAGAGAGCTCTGACAATGCATGATCCACTGGAGAAGGAAATAGCAAACCCACTCCAGTATCTTTGCCATGAAAACCCCATGGACAGTACCAAAAGACAAAAAGATATGGCGCTGGAAGACGAGCCCCTCAGGTCAGAAGGTGCCTAATATGCTACTGGGAAAGAGCAGAGAGCTAGTACTGGTAGTGCCAGAAAGAATGAAGCGACTGGGTCAAAGATGAAAGGATGCTCAGCTGTGGATGAATCTGGTGAAAAGAAAGTCCTATGCTGTAAAGATCTATACTCTATAGGAACCTGGAATGTGAGATCCATGAATCAAGGCAAGCTGGATGTAGTCAAACAAGAGATGACAAGACTGAACATTGACAATCAGCGAACTAAAATGGACAGGAATGGGTGAATTTAATTCAGATGACCATCAGGGATACTACTGCAGGCAAGAATCCCTCCGAAGAAATGGAGTAGCCTTCATAGTCAATAAAAGAGTAGGAAAAGCAGTACTGGGATACAATCCCCAAAATGACAGAATGATCTCAGTTTGAATCCAAGGCAAGCCATTCAACATCACAGTAGTACAGATCTATGCCTCAACCACTGGTGCTGAAGAGGATGAAGCTGACTGGTTCTATGAAGCCCTACAACACCTAGAATTAACACCAAAAAATGATGTACTTATCATCATGGAGGATTGGAATGCTAAAGTAGGAAGCCAAAAGATAACCAGAATAACAGGCAAGTTTGGCCTTGGAGTACAAAATGAACCAGGGTACAGGCTGTTAGAATTTTGTCAAGAGAATACGATGGTCATAGCAAACACTATTTTCCAACAACCCAAGAGACAACTCTACACATGGACACCAGACGGTCAACACAGAAATCAGGTTGACTATGTGCTCTGCAGCCAAAGATGGAGAAGCTCTATACAATCAGTAAAAACAAGACCAGGAGCTGACTGCGGCTCAGATCATGAGCTTCTCATTGCAAAATTTAGGCTCAAATTGAAGAAAGTAGGGAAAAGCATTAGGCCACTCAGGCATGAACTAAATCATATCCCTGATGAATATACAGTAGAGGTGACAAATAGATTTAAGGAATTAAATCTGATAGAGTGCCTGAATAACTATAGACGGAGGTTCGCAACATTGTACAAGAGGTAGCAACTAAAACCATCCCAAAGAAAAAGAAATGTCAGAAAGCAAAATGGCTGTCTGAGGAAGCTTTACAAATAGCTGAGGAAAGAATGGAAGCAAAAGGCAAGGGAGAAAAAGAAAGATACACGCAATTGAATGCAGAATTCCAGAGAATAGCTGGAAGAGATAAGAATGCCTTCTTAAATGAACAGTGCAAAGAAATAGAAGAAAACAATAGAATAGGGAGGATCAGAGATCTCTTCAAGCAAATTGGAGATATCAAGAGATTCATGCAAAGACGGGCATGATAAAGGACCAAAAGGGCAGGGATCTAACAGAGGCAGAAGAGATTAAGAAGAGGTGGCAAAATTACACAGAAGAACTATACAAGAATGAGCTTAACGTCCCTGATAACCATGATGGGGTGGTCACCGACTTCGAGCCAGACATCCTGGAATGTGAAGTCAAATGAGCCTTAGGAAGTCTGGTTGTAAGTTGAGGATTACCTGTATATAAGGAAGAAAAGGAGAATAGTGTATGGCCTGAGAGGAAATAATGTTCGGCAAATGGGAGTTTGTATCTTGGCTATTACAGGAAAAGATAGATTAGTATTGGTTGGATTCCTTTCTTTCAGGTGGCTGTGAAACCAAAAAAGTCAAAATGGTAGGAAATGTAGGTCCTCCAATTTAAAAATCCTGCCTTTAATGCTCTGGCATCTCCTATTAAAATACCTTTTTTTCTGAATTTAATCTTTGACAAAAATACTCTTATTTATTATATATTGTTTGTTTATTAAATTTTTATGCCTGCCATGTGAAATGACTTTGGACTATATACAGGTAGTCCTTGACTTACAACAGTTCATTTGGTGACCATTTAAAGTTACAATGGAACTGAAAAAAGTGATTTATGACCATTTTTAACACTTAGGACCATTGCAGCATTCCCACAGTCACATGAATAAAATGTGGGTGCTTGGCAACTGATTCACATTTATGATGGTTACAGTGTCCCAGAGTCATGTGATCATCTTTTGAGACCTTCTGACAAACAAAGTCAATGGGAAAGCCAGATTCACTTAATAACCATGTTACTAACTTAACAACTGCAGTGATTCACTTAATAATTGTGGCAAGAAAGGTCATAAAATGGGGCAAAATTCACTTAACATGTGTTTCATTTAGCAACAGAAATTTTGGGCTATGGTCATAAGGCAAGGGCTACCTGTATTGCATAGACTTGACTGAGAGAGGATGAAGGTGTTAATCTCTCCCAGCATTTTGGGATGACTATGGCTGAAAGTCAATTTAATCTGGAAATTTCTGCAGTGGTAGAGAACCAGTTAAAATGGTTTGACTTAGGCATCTGATGGAATGATGCCTTGAAAGTATTTAGATAAATAGTATCAGGAATACCGTTAAATCATGGGCCAATCTGCTGCTAAGATCCACCTTCCTCTAGCATAACTATATTGGCACCTTGATTTATTTATTTATTTATTAGTTAAACTTTTATACCGCCCCACTCCGAGGACTCGGGGCGGTTCACATAAAAATATAAAAATATATATATAAAATCCTATAAAACCCCGTTTTTAAAAAC
>JANHFL010001217.1:50074-64730 GCA_032468155.1 Oxyrhabdium leporinum | reverse complement strand
GGCCGGCCCCACCTGCCCCACCCCTTCCTGGAGTTCCCCTTGTGCCCTGTTTTGGCTCCCAGGTAAGTGCAGGGAGGCCCACTAAGCCTGAAATGGGGCGTGGGGGTGCAACATGCCCCCCGTGTCCTATTTTGACTCTCAGGGGGCTGTGGGAGGTCCACTAGGCCAGAAATGGGGTGTGGGTGGGTGTGGCGCAGCTCCCTGTGTCCCAGTTTGGGTCCCAGAGGGCTTCAGGGAGGCCCATTACGCCCGAAACAGGACATGGGGGGGTGCGGCGCAGGGCCCCCACGTCCCATTTTGGCTCCCAGGAGGCTGCAGGGAGACCCACTAGGCCCAAAACAGGGCATGAGGGGGGTGCATCACGCCCCCCCACAGCCCATTTTTGCTCCTTGGAGGCTGCAGGGAGGCCTATTAGGCCCAAAATGGGGTGCGGGGGTGGCCACGCCCACCCAGTCACATGACCAATAAGCCATGCCCACCAAACCACTCCCACAAAGTGGTAGTAAAAAAAATTGAATCCAACCACTGCATATACACGCACGCATTCACACATACACATACTGATATGTTTGCTTTCTTGCACCATTTTCATTTCTTTTTAGTTTGTATTAAACTAAACTTTAGTTTGTATTTGAGTCTGTATTATTTTATTGTTCTATCTAAAACTTTTAATAAAATTATCACCCTGGCAATATTATCTGACAATAATAGTTAATATATCTTCAATTTTTCTCTTTATCCTATTCAATCCTCACTTACAGGAACAATGAATATGACACTATTTATTAGCTTGGTTTGGAATGTACCGATTAGTGAGAACAACAAATATATATATATATATATATATTTCTTTACCCATATATAGAATATGCTTCAGAAAAATCCATGCCCATGTTAAGATAACATCTGAAACTAAAAGTAAAGGTTTTTCCAAATATATTCTGAGTTTGGAAGGAAAGAGAAATTAAAAGCACAAATACTTAAAATGAAAGCAGCACAAAAAAGGAACAATATTTCTGTAAATTATAGAAGAAAAAATCCAAAGGCAATCTTGCGTTAAGCTACACAGAAGGAAGTTTGCAAGCATCCAGTGGGTTGAACATCTTTCCTACTGTACAATTAATTAAATCCCAAATACAATAATTGCTACACAAAACAATTTTTGGAAAACAGAAATGTTTTTTTATCCATACAATTCCTATTGAAAAAAAATACCTAAGCCTTTAAAGCTCTTGAAATACTTTTGGGAGCAGAGTTTCCATAATTCCAAGACAAGTGCTATTCTGGCTGAAAGTTGGGAGTGGTTGTTAGAAGAATAGATGTTAAATATTGCTAAAAATGTTGCAAGAGACTTCAGGAAACCATCTGGATCCATCAGCTTCCAAGAAAGATTCTTAAAATTAGACCACTGCTTTTGATAGTTAAGACTATTGTAATGGTATATGCGAATGATCTTGGGAGACAGGAGGAAGACCTGTAAACTAGGCAATGGTCAGATAAGAGGCCGCTGAGCCTACAGACAAATGGGGGCATGGCAAACATCTCAGAAGGGACCCTCCCTAGTTTCTTGTAGTGTAAAGTTGAGAGTGGAGATACGTAGTTTAAGACTTGCAAGATTCTGCTAATGTAATTTTCACTAAAGATTGAACCGGTATTCCGGGGTCTGCTTCTTGCCTGGACTACTTTGAGGTAGTCTATTTAATAACTCAGAACTGAAAATTGTCTGTCTAGCTTTGATTATTGTTTCTTAAATTAAGAAATTGAAGAAAATCAAGTACTGTACAGTCTATGTTCTGCTATTTTGTTACAAATTATAAAAGACTCTTGGTTGTTTCAGCAGCTACGAAATTTTTGTACTCTCTCAAACAGCTTCACGTTGAAAATTCTCAAGACCACATAGCCCTCTCTGAAATCATCTCACTCAGCTCAGACAGGGGGACACTTAGCACAGAAGATGGGCTACAACCAAATCTCTTGTCTCTTTCAAGTTCCCGGTAGAGATGTTCAAATCTGACTATGGTTAAATAAAAAAATTGACCAGAGAGATAATAGCCTGGGTTCACATTATAGCACTAAGCTATAATTTGCATATCTAGGAAAGCTTCACACCTCTCAGATCATCCACCAAGGTTTCAATTATACACATCAAGTTGCACTTTGTTCAGGGTTAAGGAGCAGATGTTCTTAGCTTTCCAACCAGCCAACTTGGTGTTTACCAACAACAACTTAAAATCTTAGAGGACTGTAGTTAAGTCATTAGATTTATGAAGACCAGACAACACGCTGTAAGTAGAGGCCTAACTCAATATCTCTACGTCTGAGCCATGTTCATTGAACTCAGTATCTTCATCTCCCACCATCGTAAATCTTGTTATCCTTAAAATTGGGATCCCAAATTCTGCAATTCCCTTTTGGTCTAATGCATGAATGACCTTTTTGATTTAAAACTTCATGGAAACAACATAAGCTATCCTTATGTGTTCCTCAGAGGCTGAAGCAAACTGAGCAAGAGAATTTGTGTGCACAGAAACTTTCTTTCTTTAAAAAAAAAATCTAGTTCCTGTAGTATTCAAATGCTCAAAAATCAATGACAAAGAAAAACAACCATACAACCCAGATATCTAGATAAAAATCACTTCATTCCCCCCCTTTTTTTTTAAAGGAAATGTTAATCATTATCTAGTTTACAAAAAGAGATAAATGGAAGCCATTTCAAAGAACTGGACTCCCTAAAAAATCTTGCATCTCATGTAGATGTATGCTTTTTCTTATGTCACTGATTTTACAAAATTTGTTAATGTTGACAGAAATTGCATGTCCCCACTTTGGTACCCCCTTCCTCATATGTTGGAACAATTCTCTCAATTCTTTCCTTCTTTCCATCTTTTCACTTCTAAGGCAAGTACTAATCTTGCTTGCTGTCACCACCTTCTCCCCTCTTTATAACAAACATTCACTTTTCATTTTCTTTTCAGTAGATAGTGGGATGAAGGAGAGGGCCCAGCCAAGAGTAAAGAAAAATTTCTGGACTTTCAAAAAAGGGAACTGAAATGGCCATTTACTTCTGAATTTCATTCTGATCTGATCCAGGAGTGCATTAACATATTTATCAATATTTTGCCATTATAACCTGTGTCACTGGCCTCTCTAACTTGTTGCCCTCCAAGTACACTGAGGCTATATTTCTCAAAGCGCTCTAAAAATGTTGGAGTCTCAACTCATTTCAAGGGTTCCAGGTTGTAGAAGGCTAATCTATTTCATTACAGGTATTTACTATATCACATATACTATAGCATCTAAACTTTGTCCTTTATGTAGCTGTTGTCTTACCCTTGTAAATAGTAAACTTAAATACAAACTGGTAGCTTCCCATTTTATTTCTTGTAAAAATGTTCATATGTCTTACGAATGCTGGGGAGCATAGTAGGTTGCAGTTGGTTGGCTGGTTGGTCTATTTATTATGTTCATCTACAAATCATGCACCCATGCCAGGGATTACGGTAAAGGGAAAATCACAACATGTATATGATCCATTCTCCAGATAAATAGTTTCAGGCCATCAATTCCAATAACTGAAATCTAAACTATACTTTCCTTAAAGATAGGTGTATGGTACTGTGGCAAAGGCATTGCTTGTGGCTTGGGAGACTCAGTTTCAAGTCCCTATTGACCACAGAACACCCTGGTTAGACCTACCTGACAAAAAAGTTGTGGGAATAAAATTAGGAGAGACACCCCCCCCCCCAACACATGATGCCTTGAACTGTCAAAATAAAAATTAGGATATAAATGCAAAGGGAAGGAAAGGGGAAACAGCTAAAAAGGTCTCTGAATAATTCGGGGAGAAAAAAAGTGAAAATACAAGGAGAATAAAGTGAAGCAGCAATCCAAAAACAAAGTGAATATGAAGAGTGATAGGGTCAAGCATCCAATTAGAAGTAGACAGTAAATGCATAGAATTTAATAAACTTATTAAACAAGTTAGTTCCATTTAGTTTTCAATAAATATTGGGATTGAACAAATACTTGGCTTTTACAATTGAATTCAATTATATTTACCTTTATTAACCTAATGGTTTGCAAACCCAGTTTAATTTTTTAAAACCTTTTATTTACCTGTTGCAATCTTTGGATAGTAATAACAATAATATCTATCCACTGTTCCACCATAAGTAGTCTAAAAATATCCATTAATTTTCATGACAACATATGTTCAATAGCTGAACAGCCTACCTTTATGTAATTTTGTTGGACTACCAATTATTTTTAAGGCTTAGTCAAGTAAATGTTTGAAGCGGTACTTGCAATTACAAGATATAAAAGAGATCTGAAATTTGGTAGAAAGGGGAAGCTAGCTATACATCTATTAAAAGCCTGGAATTCTTGAAAGGATCTTTTAAGTTAGGTCAAATGATTATTTAGCATGATGATTGAGACTGAAAGGATACTGGCTGGACTTCAGCCCACAAATTGTCACTTCTTGACTGAAGTGAGATTTTAATCTGGGGCTTTCCAGATAGTTGTCCTAGGTATTCTACAACAAACGTTTATGTTTAAAATGTGAATTTTTAACAGATGTGACCCTTTCTAAATTCCTTGTAGTCCTGAGTGATCCGAGCATCAGTCCAGAGAAGGTGTATGAAACTGTTGCAGGACAAAGCCCTTTAAAATTATACCTGCTTTGTAATGCAGGAGAATGGCAGTTGCCATATTCAGTCTCTCTGATGCAATGATAGTGAGGCTCAAAGGGGAAGTGTGCAGTTAACTCAAGGGGTTTTCCTCCAAAACAAGGCATGTTTTGATGTATTTTCTATCTTATAGGTTGGTGATTTTCTTGAGGGTGCAAAGCTTTCAAACCCACAGGAAATCATTTAGGCAGAAATATTCCAAGCCACATCCTGCATTACACCTGCTTTATAGAGTTTACCTTAGCAGCAACAGGCCTAGATGGTATCGATAGAAAGGCTTGCTACTTTGCTACATGTCAAAGAATACAGGTGGTCCTTGACTCACGACCACAAGTGAGCCCAAAATTCATGTTGCTAAGTGAGACATCTGTTAAATGAATTTTGCCCCATTTTGCAAACTTTCTTGCCACAGTTGTTAAGTGAATCACTGCAGCTGTTAATTTAGTAACATAGTTGTTAAGTGAATCTGGCTTCCCTCATTGACTTTGCTTGCCAGAAGGTCCCAAAAGAGGATCAGATTGATTCCCAGGACATTGCAACCGTCACAAATATGAGTTGTTTGCCAAGCTTCTGAATTTTGACCATGGGGATGCTTAACGTGTGAAAAACTGTCTTAAGTCACTTTTTTCAGTGATGTCATAACTTCGAAGAGTCACTCAATGAATTATTGTAAGTTGAGGACTATCTGTACGCTACCTGAACAACTGGTGAATAAGCCTCGGAATATGTTCCCCAAAATAAGACCTATCCTGACAATAAATCCTAGCTTGATTTTTACATGTGCACCTAATATAAGCCCTATCCCCAAAATAAGTCCTAATTAAAAATCAAGCCACAGCGGGGGGCGTGCAGCTGCCCCACGCACCCACTTACCTTAGGACTGCCACAGCCAGGGCTCCCATGACCTGACAGCTGTCTTGCTGTTGACTGATTTATTCTGCAGCCGCTTGCGGTCACTGGATGCCATGTGGTGCATCTTACCAGTACTGTCACTCATGCAACATTACAATGCACTACTCAGTCTCCTCCACAAGTGGCGGCACTAGTTTGACATGTCACATGGCGTCCTGCTGCAAGCAGCAGCACCGACACAATATACCACATGGCATCTGGCAGCAAGCGGCCACAGAAGAAATCAGTCAGCAGCATGACAGCTGTCAGGGCATGACGGCATGGCTGCAGCAGTCCTAAGGTAAGTGGCTGTGAGATACGTGGGCAGTTCCACCACCACCACCACCACCCCCTGCCCTAGCTTGATTTTTACACATGTGCCTCACCCCACCTCGTACATCCAGACAGTGGGATGGAGTGGGCAAGTCTTATTTAGGGCTTATTTTGGGGGTAGGGCTTATATTAGAGGCACACATGTAAAAGCCAAGCTAAGTCTTATTTTTGGAATATGTCTTATTTTGGGGGAAACATGGTATTTAAATGTACTTAAATATGATTTTAGGAATAAAAGATGCCATAATATAGACAGGCATGATATTATTAATTCCTGATATGTATGAATCTATTAAACGAAACAGTGGAATAATTAGAGATAGCTCTTAAGCAGGGATGGGCTGTTGCATGGTTGCAGAGGTTCAAGCAAACCTCTAGCTGTGATCACTGGCTGGGCCAGTCAACTGCCCTTGTGCTAAGCTATCCCTAAAAAACTCACTTTTCCCCCACCCATGCTGCCCAGCTGAGTTCCGCGCCACCCCTGCTGTACTCACCGGAGCTGTCTTAGTCCATTAGGTGCCTCTCCGAAGCTGCGTTTCAGCCCTACAGTGTGGCCGTGCTTGACCAGCCTGAACCGCTTGTCCAAGTGCAGCCCACCTCTGATCTTAAGGCAATTATGCAAAGATTCCCCTTTAAAAAGCAAAGGCTGGATAAAAGAGAACAGTGAGAATAAGAGAGAGGAAGAGAGAAATAGGAAGAATAGGAAGAAAGGAGAACTGAAAGAGCAGGAAATATGAAAGTCTCATAAAGATACTTTGCTCAGAGTTCCTTTATCCTAGAGTGCCATCAGGATGAGGTTTTACCAGAATTTGGATAAGTAGGATAAAGACTTCTTTGATTTACTCTTCTTTCCTATAACTGATGGAAGAGACATAGCTGAAATTCTGCACTCGTTACACAGAGTTTAGATTATTCTAATACTCTACACAGAGATGGTGTGAAGTATAACAGGAACATTCCAGCTGATTCAAGGTGCAACTAAACAACAGGTAGAAGCAAGAGGACTTCAGATATATCCTACACCAATTACATTAGTCAGCTGTTCATTTCCAACTTAAATAAAAGGGCTGGGATGAATTTTAAATTCCTAAATGGCCTAGAACAAATTTTCTTTTATAACCCATCTAAGCTTGGAGACTTAGTTACAGCATCTCCAAGTAAATCTTCCAATTTTTTCTTTTCCTATTTTTAGATAAAAAAGAGAGATTTTATCCCAGAGGATTACATGATTGACTGATACATACAAACTCATTTTTTAGATTTTTATTTTTTAAAAAAAAACTGTAAGTTTTGTGTTCATCAATTTATAAGCTATTTTGTTTAAAAAAATAAAAAGTGAGATATAAAAACATTTATAGAGGTTAATTTTTCAGGTAGCCTCGATTGTAGGACCATGCTTCTTCAAATGAAGCGAAAAAAAGAACTACACAGAACCGTTTCCATCAGATTAAAATTTTGAAAATGAGGACTTTATGTAGATAGTTTTGCAATTAGGGTTAGTTGTAGTACTGAATGGATTGGCAAAGTTTTAGAATAAGAAGCATTCTTACATTACTATGTCAAAGTTACGATTCTATTGCATGAATCACTACACTTTTCCTTATACTGTAAACCATTCAGGAAGAACACCAAAGTGACTGCCTATTTTATTGTGTAAGAAACATTGAATGTTGATGGATTTTCTGATCTTATGACAAACACACACATATGCACACATGCACTAGCACACATAGTGCCAGTTCTGTGTACATTTTCACTCTGTACTTTCCCGGTTTGTCATGGCCATACACTTCCTGTAGAGTAGACAGTCAGCTGGTGCTGAATTACTTACTAAAGCAGACAGAGGAACCAACGATAGAAATTGTCCTAAGAAGCGGGGGAGGGGGGGAGGGGGAGAACAGACATATTTTTCCTTCTGCCCCATTCATAAAATGTCATTTAAAAAAAACCTTCAATGAACTGGTACTGCAGACCTTCATAATAAGAATGAAACAGAAAGTAGTTCAACACATTTTAAGAATACCTAGAATTTTTCACTCAAGACATTTTAATGAAAGAATGATTCATGCGGCCTTCAAAACCACCTCAGTAAAATAATGTACACTGGACATTGGCCAGAGAGATATGCTATTAAGAAATATCCTGGAAGGTAACAATAGTTTTTGGCAAATAGCTATGTGTTGGAATAATCCATGATGCAATACTGTTGCAAGGATATAATACTTGATTTAAAGTAAAATACTTGATTTAAAGACCCTTGGCCAGCAAGCCATCTTCAGAGAAATTCTGTCACATTTTTTAAAAATCGTTCATTGCTGCCAACAATTTTGACAATGACATGAAAGAGATCGATAAGACTAACTGTGCCAATAATAAAATTCTTTAGCCTGGAAGATATAGATTTTGTTACCAAATGCCTTCCATGCTTTTTTTTTCTGCATCAGAAATGGAAATGTTATATTAGCTAGTTTTCAATAATTAGGCTAAAAAAAGTCTTACAATAAGGTTGCTTTATACCCTAAGAATCATGACAGCAGATCTTTTCCCTGTGCCACTGATTGATTAACCACAGAGATTTTGTTCAGGATGAAAAAGGGATGAAAATTATGTTTAATTATGTTTAATTAATGACAATGGGTAGGCAACCAGCCTTAGAAATGACAGTGAAGATATTGAAGTGTTTGACATTTGTTTGACATTCTTTGAAATAGTTACATCTGTCCATTGACATCCTTTAGCATATCAGTTTGAGACTGGGACCTTCATCTGGAAAGCTTTTGGAAAATTTGCTTGTTTTTCCAGATTTGTCTCTTCTAATCATCTTTGTTAAATTCTTTCCTTTGAATTCCTCTCCTCTCCTCTCCTCTCCTCTCCTTGCCAATTTCCACTGTTCATCCTGCTATCTAGTTTCCTTTCTTCTTATGCTCTTTGGTAGTTTGTTTTTCACATTCATCTTTTAACAACTTCTTTGTTTCAATACCACTGTGTTTCTGGTTTCCTATCAATGAGATTCAGGATTTTAAAGAGATTACTGATGTTCTCTTTGAAAATGGTGGACATACTGTATGTTCGCTATCATATAATGGAAGCTGGTTTTCTTCTGCTTTACCTTGATTTGAAATTATATGTAAGTGGTTCATACCATCTTCCACAATCAAACTGTGGCCATGTCTTTGCTATTATTACTGACCTCTTTCACCTCCTTTTACCTATCATATAGTTACCTTAATTCTTTGTACTCTAGCTCTTCATGAACATCAATGTCATTCTGGCTGTTTGAAGATGGTATTAGCAGAGGAAATAATTGGTTTGGCAAAAATTGATAACTCATTCTCCTACTTCAATCCGGTTTCCTAGGCCATGTGGTCTAACTGTATCATTTTCTTCCTTAACATTTCCAATCTCAATCACAACAGCACATCGTTCTTATATGCTCTATCAATTTCAGATTGAACTAACCTATCAGCTTCTGATTCTTCTGCATCAGTATCTAGAGCAAAAACTTGGTTTACTGTCAGGGTTGTCCATGAAATCTAATTAAAATTATTTGCTCTCTGATTGCATTGTATCTAAGTATCATCTTTAATATATTCTTCCTGGATGTTTCATTAAAGTACGTTCAATATATTATTGTTCAGATGATAAATTAATTTTAAAAAATAGGAAAAGTGTCTGTTACCATGTTGTTGTTAGAAATGATATATTTGTATTATGGGACTGTGTAATATTAATATATTAAACTTAGTGTAATATAACATACATCCCCCAACTTTTCACAAATGCTCATGCATTTGGACATTAAATCAGAAATGGGTGATAATATAGCAAACCAGACCATTTAGCAATATGTGAAAATGAAGAGTTATTTTAATTTTAAGGAAATGTTCAGAGTCAGACACTCCATACTGCCGTACCACCGCCTCCAGATCAGCAACCAGCCCACCTAACTCTTCTCCACTTATTTTTAAAATGCCTCTGAAACCATACACATAATCCAGCCCACTCAAAACCTTGGTGCTTAACCTGGGGGAAAACCAGCACCAACCATCTTATTCCTCTCAAAGAATCTCCAGTGTGTTTTCCCACCTCACCCCTCTCATATAATTTCTGATACTCCCACTTCATTGTGACCCATCTCCTCGGGAGGAGGGGAAATTCCATCCCAGCTAATGACACATAATGTTTTGCACTTCAATAGGAGGGGTGTTTACCTTTCACATGGAGAAGTTGCTATGGCAGGCTCAGGTTAGGGAGGTGGGGAAACTATAAGGTTTTAAATACCAAGGTGAAAATCCATGTATAGAGATATGCACAAGAACATGAATACTGAAAAAAGTCAACGCTCTGTCCTAATCATAATAGAAGAGGATCTAAAGTATGATTTCCCCAACTGTGAGGTGTACTTCCGTTGGGGACAGAGTGTGAAGAGATATGAAAATCTTTTTACTTGCACATTGATAACAATAAATCCAACCTTTCCCAAAGTTCCATTGCGTTGTTTTTATTGTTCATTTGTGTCCATTTTGGTTTTAGGGTTTTTAGGGTAGGTTTGTACATTAAGATAACACTAAAGGCAGGTGTGAAGTTTAGGAACTCTTGGTCTAACGGGTGAACTGAAAGAGATAAAACTATTACAAACATAAAGAAATTTGGTCCTAAAGAAGGTTGTAGCAACAAGACAATTAAGAAAATGTTCACTTGTTCAATGTTTGATTTTTTTTTTTTAAATAAGATTAGGTAGATGTCATCCATCCAAATTTATATTTAATCCAATTTGGTTTCAGTCAGAAAGTGAAGCACACTCTTAAATCTCTCCCACTAAATCCAGTGGCACTGAAAAGCAGCTTGGCTGCATTGTACTTTTTATTCCTTAATCCGAAAGGGGATGTACTGGTGATTAAAGCTAGCTCTCTCTCTCTCACACACACACACTCTCTCTCTCTCCTTCCCTCCCTCTCTCTCTCTCTCTTCTGTATTTACCTTCACTTTTTAGTGCAAGACAGAATCCAGAGAAATTCTTCTTCACTGTCACAAGAATTTAGAAAATCCTATCCTGTTTATACCAGACGATAGATCACAGCAGAATATATTTACATTCCTGTGTTTTTTCTCTCCCATTATCAGCCTCTCTTACGTCTCTGTTCCCTCCATACTGGAGCATTTGGTTGCATTAAATACTGTCTCCACATGTCTTTGAGTTGGTTTTTACAACTGAATTGCAAAAGCCAAAAATAGAGTTATTGCAAACAGATCTGACTACAATGGAATCAGGAATTTGGGGAGTATTAAAAAAAAACCCAATGTTTTGCAAGTCATAAAATTACAAGACAAAATGTCTGGGTCTTACGAGAATGTATTATAAGAGAGAAGCTTTGCACAGGTGCCAGAGTTCCTCCTCGTATCCTCTGCAGCATTTTCATGCTCTCCCAAATATCTTCCCAGCTGCCCTTCCTCCACCTGGCCAATAGGAATTTGCCAGCTAGTGGTAACCTGCCATTGGACCCATTCTTTCCTTGGTGGATTTGCTTTGCAAAGGGCCGAAAAAGGAACAACCCCAAACCAAGAAAGGGAGCAGCCATCACTCAGAACAACCAAGCACAGGAGGGAGGCGCTCGAAGGCTTCAGGAATGGGAAGGAATGCAAAACCATCTGTTCCTCAGCCTCAGAGGAAATGGTGCAAAACTATTGTTGCAGCATTTCCTCTGGAAGGGAACCTAAACTGAACACGAATCAGCTCAGTTTGTAAATCCAAACCCACAACGTTGTGGGGGCCAGAGGGCCAGGCACAGATCTTGGTGAAGCAAAGCAATTGGGCATGTGGAAGGAATTCCTACTGTTCTAGGTGTGCTTTTGTGAAGGCCTTGGATTAAGGGAGGAAACCTTTCAGAATATTTTCTCATAAAGAGACCTGGCTATTGTCAGAAGAATAATTTGGGGTTCCAACTCAAACCAGGGCTGCGCAAGAATAAACAAAAATGAGATCCAGATAGCTGTGAGGAAAAAAAGAAATATTTATTTCTTGAAGCGAAACAGCTTGCATTTAGGCTCAAGCTGAAGAGAAATGGGGTACAGCAGCAGATTTTTATAGGGAGAGCTTGCTGATTCTAGGGTGACATTTGAGGTGTGTGTGTGTGTGTGTGTGTGTGTATTTATTCTTGTGAACATGCAGTTTCTCTGGGAGACCTAATTTAATTAACTCTGTAGTTTGCAGACCTTATCCTTTGATATGTGGATTAGGTCTGGGTAATTTATATTAGGAAGTTTGCTAATTTTAGTTGATTAACTTAGTTTCAACTTGACTGTTAATTATCTAGTGGAGACACTGATTCTCAGACCATTCTGGATTCTGATAATATTTTAAGGGGAAGATGGAAACAATATAAAGAAAAAATATATTTTGATATAAAACTTTTCACACCATGCTATTATAATCATTTCCACCATGTGTACAAACGGTGGCTTACCTTTCTGAGGCATTTTAATTTCTGCACTTTGCAAAACAGTCCTCAAGGGAATGCCCTCATACATCTATATGAATGAGTCTGCTGTGCTGTTTGGGGTAGCTTCAAAGTGGATAAGAGGCAATGCTTATGTTGCAGAGATGGGCAACATGGGTCCTTCCACAGCCATCCCCAACAACGCTAGCCAGCAGAGCAAAAGGTGAGGAATGGGGAGACTCACAGTTCAATAATATTTAAAAGAATTCCCATTGCCCATCCTGGTTTCCTTGTGTTCCTTCTCACTCTCTCTGATACCCAATCCTCTTTGCCTGCCCCAAAATATATAGTAGATTGCAAAATCTGCATGTCTCAGCATGCCTTTTTATTCTTGTGTAAACATATGGAGAGAACAAAATGTTTTAGGCCTCCATTACGTAGATGACCACTCCTTGCAACAGGCTACTTCCACTTATTGTCTTCCAGATGACTACATAATCCATCATTTAAATCCACTAAGAAATGCTGGGTGAAATGGTGGAATTGTAGTCCAACACCTCTGGAGAAAGTCAGATTTGAGTAGCCAGTTTTATTCAGTGTTGCTTTTTCTCTCCAGAAACACATGCTTTTGTTTATACATTTCAACTATTTCAGCATTTGCACAATTGCCGATTGCCACACATGTATACAATCCTGAGGAAATGAAAACCAGGAACTATTATTTCCCAAGTGATTCAGTTTTCTTTTTTTCTTGTGAAATCCCTGGATGTGTTCTTAAAACTGCTCAGAAAGACCAGCCCCCTAATAATAATTGAGCAAGACATATGGGCTCACATGATTCAACCTGCATTATGTAATTGCCCACACTTCAAAGCGTTTATAGACCCAGCACCAAGATTAGGAATGAATGCACTCAGAATATTTATCTTTTGAGGTATGGAAAAGGAAATCAAATGTAAAATTTTGTACGTGAAAAGCATTGAGTCACATTTTTAAGGTTTATCAAACTAAAAATTGCATGTAACTGAATCACAAAAGATAATTTGATTCTAAGCAATGACACTACAAATGCGCAGCAAATGATATCTTTATTTAAATGTAAACATTATGACTAGGATCTGATGAACCATAAAGGGTTTTATTTGCTGAGTATTCTGAGAACTGTAGATTTGCTACATTTGGAAGAGAAGTTGAAAAGAAACATTTTGACAGAGATTTTCAAACATACAGTACCTTATGAATATGATAATGCTCCATCATCATCAGTCAATCAATCAACCAATCAACACATAAGTCATTTTTATACCAGCTGCTTCTGACAAAGTCAACGAAGGGATGAGCATCCAGCTATTGTGATTATTTTATTGCACTTATATCCTGCTTTTTCTCCGAGAGGATGATTTATAACATACTTCCAAAGGGATCCAACCACAATACAGCTGATTACAGAAGCTGAAGTTGATGTATATTTGCACTAGCTATTACCTTTCAGAAAATAAAATTTTGCTTATTTATATGTACCAAAAAGGAAGATGAACCTGAGTTTACGATTGCCCATCTCCAAAAGAAGAGTCAGCAGAAAATTTCATCTATTCTTATTACAATTTTTCAGGAAATCTTTTTTTAAAAAATTGATTATTTTAATGTCATATTATCTGAAGAAAAACCTCTCTTCCAGATATTCCATAAAGCTCCAATTCAGTTACTTTTAGCTCAGATGCAATGCTGAGCTATATGACTTTTATTCATAAAATAATAAATGTAATTCTCTGACAGTGAGTTACTTTTTTATTTTTTGGTAATTCTGACAGTCTCCTTCTATGACTGACAAGGCAAAGGGGTTTGTGTGGGTAATTGAAATTGTGAGCTATCACATCAGAAATGTATATGTCCAAAAGGGTCTCCCAAGTCAAACAGACCATGATGGATACCACAGACTAACACCGATCGTATCTGCCAACCCACATTGTACCAGCGTGGCAGATTATGGTCTATTCCTTCCAATCCACATGCCAATACTACATCAAAAATGTCTGTCATTCCCCGGAGGCCTGAGGGTAACTACTCACAATAGTGGGAAGACCTCCCAAAGGTAGAGGGTGCTAAGAATCACCGGGTTAGACTTAAAACAAGATGGATCGACAATATCAACAAATATTGCAGGCCCAACTGGCAAAAGAAAGCTCAAGACCATATTAATTGGAAACATGAAGAAGAGGTCTTCATCCTGCAGTGGATAGACAGCATGATGATGAAGATGATGATGATGATGATGATGATGATGATGATGATGATGATGATGATGAT